>CAXHWN010002526.1:0-16000 GCA_964020975.1 Hermodice carunculata
CACGGGGTTTCTGAGGATCAGCGAGAGAAGAACAAATAAAAAGCGTAACCAGCACGCACTAAATAATACTCATCAAAAGGCGACATCAATTGTTGAAAATGTTGGTTGTCCATTGAGGAAGACTCCCGATTCTATATTTGACATTGACACAAACACGTCCGGGTTTTGTGCATTTTCTCTTTGTCCACTATTTATTTTTAAGTGTTTACTTCTATACGGTTTTAGTATATTTGCTTGTTTTTTTATTCTGATGCATGAACACGTTTACTTAGTGCATATGTTATCTTCTTAATTGGATCCGCCTGCACTCTACTACCTCCCTGTAAGATCCCCTCATTACAAATGTAGCAAATCCTATTTGAATAAGAAAGCATGATTAAAATACTATGAAGTTTATACTTCAGGCAACAAAAGTTTATTGGGTTTTAAATAATTATCTATCGTTTCGGTTTAAATGTCTGTAGCTATGAAGAAATTGAAATAACTAAGTGCATCATTGCCTTCAATTTATGCTCCCCAGAGAGAGAATTTGCCGCAACCCTGGGGCGGATGTGTACATTACAAGGATGGCAGTAATCTGCCTGCTTGTCTGACTGACTGTAGCACAAACGTGACTACGGAATATTGCGGATGCAAAGACCTGTACATGGAAGGTTTTGGAAATGGTAAGACTGAACAGTCGAGGGGTCCAAACCCTCAGGGAATCTCTAGAATGTGGCAAACTGTGGTGGTGATTAAGTGTAGCTTGGCATTTTTGTTTTCTAATTCTCTCATTCCATATTTGCAAAAAAAACCCAAAAAAATGCCTAATAAATTGGCGTAATACCAGATTCATTTTCTTTGTGAATCGACCTTTCATTCGAGTACCAGCATGTCACCGTTACCAAAAGAGAACACACACACACACACACACACACACACATATATATATATATATATATATATATATATATATATATATATATATATATATATATATATATATATATATATATATATATATATGTGTGTGTGTGTGTGTGTGTGTGTATATATATATATATATATATATATATATATATATATATATATATAACTTCTCGAATATATATTGTGTAAACATTGAAACCAAATGACAGGTCAGAGCAGAATAAGAAGCCAAATTTCAGGTTTGCTAGCTTTCAGAATAGATCTTCTTTATGTAGCACTTTATATGTGACTCCAAGAGTTTAATTCCAGAATTTCCGAAAGTGATCAATATGGTATCATATACCCTTCACATTTTACTATCTTGAAACTATGCCCTCCCCGCCCCATAAAATTGGACTCTTTTACAGATAAAAAAATTGCACTATATATACATATATATATAGGCACACACACACATATATATATATATATATATATATATTCCCCGCCCCTGGTAATTGAACTCTTTCAATTATACATGAGTGACTGAAGAATATTATCAAACTATGTGTGCTGTTCTCATGAGGTTGGTTAGATTTCATCTTATTTTTTTCTTGTTTGTGGCGTGTTGATATGCAGGTTAATCTGCGAATCGTAGCTTCTTTGTGCTCCTTATCTTTTTGAAATTGTATGGCCAAAATTGAAATATAAGTACAGAATTCTGATTCATGGATATTGGTGTCGTATTTCTCTAGGAAAATGTAAGAAAAAAAGTGGCAGAATTTGCCTTATATTGTATGTACACACACACACACACACACATACATACATACAAACACACACACACAAATGTATATATATATATATATATATATATATATATATATATATATATATATATATATATATATATATATATATATATATATATATATATTTAATATTGTAGATTCCGTGCCGGTGTGTGGGATCAAGGTCGCCCTTATGTGCATTGGAAAAAATGTCGGTAAGAAAGATTACGCGTTGCTATGTTGTAAATTTATATACTTCATCTGGTAACTTAATTTTGCTAGTCTCGCTGCTGATACAAAACAGTGCAAATAAAAGAGAAAAAAAACGAAATGAAACAGTATTTTAAGATAGACTGATTAGCTACTACGTCTAAAACGGTGAAATCAAAACTTTCAAATAAATCCCTAAACGTACATTTGTATACGTAACAATAGCTTCCCGTGCTTTACCTGATATCTCTTCACCTGCAAGATTATAAACAGAGGTCAGAGGAAGCAGCTGGAGCAGTGATGCCCTCTAGTGTTTCAAATCGAATATGCTTATGCTCATCGGGGCGTGGTGCCAGTCGGATTATGTCTATTGTCTTCACTTTGTCCTTTGAATACCAGTACCTGATATAGTTAAGCTTCGTATACGCTTTGATTTCGATAATCCAATTGAGTTAACATCATGGTCCAATTTACAGCTGTCACTTATGCGAAATGTTTCACAGATGCATTACGCGTTGCTTGCTGTTTGGCACATCTTCACGATTTGAACCGATTTGGGCCTGAAGGTCCACAGACAAGAAAGAGGCTGGTCTAAACCTTAACGGTCATCTTAGGAGGGATATGAAGAACCGAATCAAAAACCCACGTTTCTCATAAGCCGTATCTCATTAAACTGTCCAATGTACTGGATGAATATACAAAGAAATTTGCACGGATCGCCTGCGTGCATTTTATCTTTAAAAAAAACTATTCGCTATTTTTGAGCATTTGCTGTGTTCGCAAATTCAGCAAATTTTCAGTTCGTATTAAAAGAAAACATTTTTACACAGTCATGTTTGTTTTCTTAGACACTTTTCAGAGAGCTACAGCCACTTCTTGCGACTGTAAAGAACCGTGCGTCAGAGCAATTTACGAGCCGTCTCTGTCATACTCGAATATTGCATCGAAGAATGCTGGAAACAACATTGGAGCAAAAGGAAGTAATGCCCTGAGACGTAAATTCCTTGGGGCACGGAACACACTGCAAAGGATTGATACAGCTATCGTCGCATCAGATACTATCAAATTATACCAAATCTCGAATTACTCACAGTCAGTGGAAGCAATGGCTGAAAGTCTTTTGGAGGATTTGAACGTCGACAAACCAGGGAAGTTGTTTCAAAAGTATCAACTGATATCTGCGTACGAAGCATGGAGCACAATTTACAGCATTGATAACTACCACATACAGACAACAATTAGTAGACGAAGCGAGCGTTTTGATAAGAATTATGTTCAAGAACAAACAAAAGCCATTACAGAATTAGAATCTGCAGTTCAAAATATCAAGGAATTCCTTATGGAGGATGACAAAAAGTATGACCTACCGAACATTCACTGGACATGCGCATTGAGACAAGTGTACTCATCTGGTAACTTGAGTGTTGATTGTACAGATTCGTCGTGGCCGTCAAAATCATATAAAACATTCACAAAGGATACAAAGGCGACCGCCAAGGGCACAAAAAGAGTGATTAAGGATCTTCTTACTACAATAGAATCCTTGACAACCTTATATAATGTTACCATCACTGGTGTGTTTGGTGGCCATCAGGAGCTAAAAGACCGCTTCGCTGGAAAAAAATCGCAGCACATGAAGTGTACGTTAGAATTAGACACCCTATGGCAGAAAACCAATAAGACGTATCACTTAACCGATGACTACATAAATGCGGTTGGTGCAAAGCTTGCAAATGAGTCGGCGGCCATAAGCCACAAGATATCAAAATTAAGCAAGGATCTTGACAAACGAATAGACCTCTCTCATTGCACATGGGTCATCGCAGAGTTGGAAAGTCGGAAAGAGACAATGCTCAAACTTCGTGAAAAAGTAATGTTCTTGGATTTTCCAATGATTGGTGCCAGGGCCCCCTTGTATGACTCACTAAGGCTTATCCAGTTGTCTCAGAAGCAATTCAGGAAACTGAAGAAAGCAAACGACGATTACCTTGGTGGGCGTATTGAGAAAACAAAACTAGCCAATACATATGGTTCAAGAAAAATACAACAGGCGCTGGCAACTATGAACTCGAGAGCAAGCGAGTTGATGGTTCAAATGAATGACTACGTCCACTATTGTGGTCAGCTGAAGACGCATGTAAGACCACAGTATGAGTTAAATATATATTTTACACCCAAAATTGGCCATCTGCCGCTGTACTACAGAAAACATCTGAAGAATTTGCAGCTCACCAAAAATGCGGCCAGGATCGACTCGACTATTTTCTATGAACAAAATTCCACTAATGCAACGGGCCAGGAATTACTTTCAATATATAACAAAATGTCAAACGATTTTAAGAACCACGTGGAGAATATGACCACGACATTGACTGAGGAAATAAAAAAGGAGTTGCTGGCAATTAGTGAGATCAGAGACAAGATGTCAGCCTTTGAAACGGAAAATAAAATGGACAGTGAATTCTTTCTGTAAGTGAATTTTGCACATGTGAACATAACACCTTCAATATTTCATGCAATATTTAGCTCAGCAGTCTTGCTTATGAGCTCAGCTTATAGCAGGCCAATTCATCCATCTATGATTGGTACCTCAATCGCATTACATTGAGATTTATCGCTCTCTTTCTTGAAAAATATGTGAGAGATCCCTATAGAATGCTTTATAATAATAACGCAAGGAGAGCTTCTTATTGTTTTTATGGTACCTCATTAAAGCGTCAACAGGCTTGAGATAGAGTTAGTCGGGGGGCATGAAGAAAATGGGCGGTATATCAGCAGATGGTGCTTACGGGGTTGTTTATTTATTTATTTATTTATTTATTTATTTATTTATTTATTTATTTATTTATTTATTTATTTATTTATCCATTCATTCATTCATTCATTCATTCATTTATTTATTTATTTATTTATTTATTGTCATTTGCAACATTGTAATCATCATCATCATCATCATCACCATTTTATTTGTCCACTTTCTGATGAAAATATTTCACCTAAGACTTCACCAATTGCATCCAAATTGCATACTAAACCTTCTGCGTACCTCATTAATTTGTTCAGCAGGTGGTACTGTTGTTGTTTGTATTTTGTTGTGGAAGGTAAACGCGTGCGGAAGCGCGACTCCGTGAATTCGTGCAAAAGGCACAACTGCCTGATCTCCGTGATACTGACATCTGCAAAGGGTGGGTTCAGCTTCCTGGTTTTCTCAAGCCCATCTGCATTCTACAGTTCAGTAAATAGTTTAATTCGCGCTATGAACACACCCGTTTAAACTTCCTGCAAAGATGATGTGCAGCCAGTTCTTGCCCTGCATACCGTTATAAAGGAATGGAGGTATTGTTTCACAACGTTTACAGAACAAGTGTCCAACCTGCCCGAATACGGTAAAAGTGTAACTTCTGCGTTTCCCCCGTTAAGTTGTCGTCAAGCATGTGAAATACAGTCTGTTAAAAATGTGGTCAGCCACAAGAAAAATTCATTGCATCACTGCGGTTGAAGACATGGGCCCCGTTCTGGGAGCAACTACAACGAATGGACACTGTGTCACATTTTGATAGAGTTACTAGCAAAAATTTCAAAAAGTATGGGGGGGGGGGGCAAAAAAGAACATTTAATTTGTTGTCCCTTGGCAATCATTTGAACAACAAAAATAAGCCGACGTCACTTCAATCTGGCTCCCTGAGAATGTAGCCAGGAATCCGGGTCGCAAGCTTGGGATCAACGACAATAATGTACCCCGGTATAACTACTTACTGCGTCATCAGTATGACGCGCTGATCTGCTTGGTCTGACTGTGAAACTTGAGGTGCCTTTCCATATGTCCGTGAGGTGTCCCCATACGTGTATGTATCCGCAGTGCGCAAAAATAAACACGGATAACGCCTTAAAATCCCTCGGCCGCCCACGAAAGGGAACAAAAAAAGTATGATCAATGCATTCTTATGAAAGTATGATGAGCACACACCTTGACCCAGGTGACCTTAAAATTGACTCAAGGTCATCCTCCTTCAAACTTGTATTCACCTCTCGAAAGGGAGATCAACTGTAACAGTTTTGTGATCCTAGCTTATTTGGTTCTTCTGATATTCTTTGCATTTAAAAAAAAAAATGATTGACCCTGTTGACCTCCAAATTAGGTCAAGGTCAATGTCCTTCACACTTGACGAAGACCCATACAAGGGTGATTATCTGTAAATGATTCATGGTCCTAGCAATTCTGGTTCTCCTGATATTGCGTACAAGAAATTCACAGAGAATTGTCCTAGGTGATCTTAAAATTTGGTTAAAGCCACTGTCCTTCGAACTTGACGTAAACTTCAAAAGGGGTTATCAACTAATGTTTCATGATCCCAGCTTATCTGGTTTTCTTCAAATCGCGCGCTTCTTCATCTTCTTCTACTTCTTCTTTTTTACTTATCATTTTTTATTATTTTTTTTTCTTTCATTGCTACGTTTTGGACTGAGTCAACAGTTATGATCGGCGCTACGCACGAAGCCCGCCGAGCAAAGCTGTTGACCCAGACTATTATATTCTATTTAACTTCAGGCACGCTGGGTCTTTTTATAGGAAAACATGAATCCTGCATCCTTCTTATAATATAAAACAGTTCGTTGTGATTAGTTCGACTTCAGTTTCAGTTGGCACCGAAAGAGTTAACTCGTTTTCTGGGCCCATAAAACGGATTTTCTGCAAAATTATAGCGAATTTACATCGGGTGAAGGTTTTCAAGAAAGGGCGGTTGCCATTTTCTGATTTTTAGCTCTGCTAGCTTGTCAGCAGCAGAGCTTATGCCGTCACTCTTGGTCCGTGAACAATTCACATTTTCCACTTCTCAAAAACCGTCAAGCAGATGCACTTCGAACTTGGTGGCAATGCATCTTGGGTAGGTTTTCCACCAAGTTTGTTCAAATGGTCATCCTCTAGTGATTTTTTGTTCTTTCTTGGGAAAATCTTTAAAAACTTCTCCAAAACCAACCTCCCAATTGCTTTGATATAACACAGGAACACTCATAACGACTCTTTGTTCTTAATTTCTTCACTAGGTGGCGTCTTTTTTCCGTTTTTTTTTTTTCTTTCTATGATTTATTGTGTGTTATCGCTATTTTTGACTTCATCTCCAGAACCGTCACTCAGATTAAGCTGAAATTTTGTGGATATGTTCCTTGGGAAAGGGTCAAACAAAGTGGTCACTACGTGGAACCTCTGTAGATTCCTGATTTTTAACGATTTTTTTTTTCAGTTTGGGCACTTATCGGTAAATTTACCTTTCCTATTGGTTACTCTGTAAGTCAACGAGCATTCTAATGCTAATTCACGTTTTCTACTTGTTTTCTGAAACCATCAGCCAGATTCACTTCAAACTTGGCAGCAGTGTACCTCGGAAAGGTCTCTACTAACTTTACACAAATGGTCACGCTCCAATTACTTTTGGATTTTTTAATGAATTTCTTGGTTGTTTTCTAGGGAAAATCTTTTTAAAAAATCATCTTTTGCGACAGCACTTCCACAATAACTTTGATACCCCACAGGAACACTCCTGGGGACTCCCAGCTCCTAACCTGTTCACCAGGTGGCGCTAAAATTTTTCTCTTTTTTAAATTTAATTGTATTATCATTATTATTATTATTATTATTATTATCATCATCATCATCATCATCATCATCATCATCATCATCATCATCATCATCATTATTTTGGATGTTTTCTGTGTTTTCGCTATTTTCGACTTCCCCAGAACCGTCAGTTTGATTAAGCTGAAACTTCGGGGAAATGTGGATTCCTGATTTTTAATGATTTTTTTTTTTTTCAGTTCAGGTACTTACCAGTTAATGCACCTTCCAATTGATTACTATGTAAGTCAATGGACATTCTAGTGCTCTATATTATGCATTTTCTCCGCCAAGTAGCAATGTCCTTTTTAAAGTTCTCTTTAAGTATTCCCTACTTTCTCAAGCTCAAAATTTATAATTTTGATGACTTTTTCTTCAGGCAAATCTTTGAAATACTTCTAAATGTCATATGCACTAGGCTAAAGCACAACACATGTCTCTTTAGTCAACTTTGATTTTTTTAACAAGCTCAGGTCAGCTGAGCACGGGCTGTTCACACCCTCCGGTTTTATATATTCCCATTGAATAGGTCCACTGTAAATCAACAAGGCAATGGGTGAGACAAAGCTTATGCACAACTACACGCTACCACCCTTTGAACTTCGACATAAACCTCTAATTTTATGAAAGGTCGACCATATCAAAAACCCATGGGTGTGTCTAGTGACAAAACAGTGTCTTTAGTTCGAATAAATATGTCATACTGATACATTCATTTAGCTTAATGCTATGGTAACCATCTGTAGGTTAGAACTTCTTTCTTTTTCAATTTCTTGAACAGCACCTCACCCACGAACATATCAGGGACTAAAATACATACCAAGAGTTAAAGTCACTTGATTATATTAAGTATCTTGGTCACTGTGACATATTTATACAATAGTGATCACAATAGACCCATGCTATAATTCACGGTTTGATATTGCGCCACGAAATGTCACACTATATCATTAGGTTAAATGTATCAGGGTCATAGTTATGTATATCTCCATGAAATAACTTCTGAGCGAGAACTTCACGCATTGATTTTAATGAAACATCACACACACACACACACACACACACACACACACGCACGCACACAATTTCCTTTCGCTTTAAAATTGCGTCATGAAATGTCACATATACACGATGACAGGCCAAGAAGACAAAAATATGTCACTAGGTTATCTTGTGGCCTACTTGCACTATATACGTCAGCTCAGCTCAGGTTGAGATGTATTATTGGGCGAATATACAAGATACAAGACTATATTTAAAGTCGGCTTTTGCAACAGGTACACAAGCCGCAAGCTTACCTCACTGACTGGTGATATGACAGATGGTGTTGGCCCATGTTAACAGTAAAATACATTGATGAAAGTCCACAAAAGAGTGGAATGTACCGAAGTCAGCAGCGCATTGGCTGTTTACGCAGTCTTCGTTGCGCACAACAAAAGAGTGCTGTGGTGCTTCTTCTGTACATTCGCCGCTAACGCAATAAGAAAGAAATATTTTTTAGAAAGTTCATTAAAAAACAAAAATGTAGTGACATCGGTTTGCATCAACGTTTTCGTTTAACTTTTGTAATTTGACCTGATTTGAAGAACAGTTACATGGATAAAAACTTGCCACATTGCAAACATTAGGCCCCATTATAATTTTGAGAAAAAACAAAAAATACGCTTTGTTGTATATGGGACAATAAGGGTAAAATTACAAAATGATATTACTTTTGCATTGATAAAGATGCAATTTATTATTCATGCTTGTTTTAATCTTGCACTTTCAGCAAAAACTTCCTCAGGGTAGATATATTCTATCAAGAACTGAGCTACGAGAGGATTGTACAACAAGAAGCGCTGGGAATCGTAAGTCTGGTGAGCGAGGTTGGGGGACTCATGGGACTTTTAATCGGGGCTAGTGTTATGTCCATCTTTGAACTGATCGACTTCTTGTGCGTTATCCTAACCTTAAAATGCCGTCAGTCGACTCTTAACACTATGGAGTCTAAAGGTAAAATGGCGCTAGTCCGTGACGAGAATATCAAAGAGTGCTGGGCATGAAGGAAAGGCAGAGACTTTGTACTGTTACAAAGATACAATCTTCACAAGTCTAAAGTGGAAGACAATACAATGCGCTATTATGCAGAATGACCCTGACGTTTCACGTTGGTTTGTCTATCAGAGTTTAAAACAAACCTGGAAAAAAAACTAGTCACTAAAATATCTGCAAATGTTCCTCGGGGATGAAAACAAAATCAGTCGCTAAAACGTCTGCAAATTAAATTTGGAATCTGTCTTCTTGTAATCTTGTCACATTTCACACTGTAACAGACAACGATGTTGGATACCACACTTGAAGGGAACGTCTACAAATTGCCTGGTTGCAAGAGACTGATTCTCTACATCACCAACTTGTAGAAAGCCTTGTTCTGTGTTGCTCACTTGTAGGAGACATTGCCTCTGTATGGCACGATGGACACTAGTATTTCTTGTTTTGTTTCGTTTTTTTTTTTTTTTTTTTTTTTTTTTTTTTTAATTTTATTTTTCCCCTCATGACTCCCATTTGATTATTGTCTGCCAGTCGAAACTTCGTCACAACCTGGAAGCTTTCGCACCACTGGCCATTTTCAGGCTTCATTCACGTCTTTGTCGTTCAGGCGCAGAACTGAACAAGGACTTATTAGTATTGGTCCACCATGATTGTGACTAAGGCCTCTCAAGAAAAAGCACGATGTCGTGTCATTTGTCAATTTGAAGGCGTTACCTGAAAATGACTTATTAATGTCGATCCACTAAGGCCATGATTTATCATGAATGAGCACGATGTCATTTCTTCAAATTGGAGGTCTGTTATCTGACTCTCTTACTCATATACTTAGTCCCTCAGTATATGTGAATATTTCTCACGATTCAGAGGCACAACCAATCAACATGTCTCGTTATATTACCTCTTTCGGTGTGAACTGCGAATAAAGCCGAACTACATATACCAAACTACTCTAAATTATAATGATGCTATATGCATGTTCCTTGTAAAAGGACCCTTCGATCAAGTACCAGGATACCTGAAGCTACATAAAATATAAAAGTCCAGGTCAAACAGCTTTCCTTGGCATGCTTTGGGCGTATTGCACCCAAAGCATGCCGCAGAAAGCAATGGACTCATTCCAAACTGTGGCACTGAAAGAGTTAATGTAGATGAGCTTCCAGACACTAGTGCAAGTAGGATCCGTAAATTTTGCACAATTTAAACAATCTCAACTGTGTGTCATCTATATTGTTATTACAGCTCTTTTATACTTTACTGAATTTCCCGAGGAGTCTTGCATGTGAAAAAGTTATTGTGACAGAATATAATATCGATTTATTAAGAAAATAAAAAGTTGTGTTCAATACATATTTCAAATCAGTTATCTCTTTTAGTTTCTCTTCTCAAATTGCATAAAAGACTTTCAGCACAAATGCGCAACGTGTCAGTTAACTTTCTTGAAAAAAAAGTTTAAATTTCACACCAATCCCCAATAGTTGGTATTTTAACCTCTAAACTTTCTGATCATTTTCCACCATTTATTTTACCAGATTATATCGCAGTTTGTGAACCAAATCTAAAGTATGTGAAATATAGGCCATAAAACTTTACTTTCAGATCAATTTCCAAAATGAAAGAAATGCATCTAATATCTATGAACAACTGGATATAAAAATTTAGATCCACCATAAATTACAACATTGTTGCATATACATGCTGGCCTGCTTTATACAAATATTTTCCGACAAAAGGGGCAGACTCCAATAGATATAACGATAAATCTAGAGCACTGTGACCGTTCTGTGCTCAGCTGAACTTACAATGACTGACTGAAGTGGTCCTATGAACTTTTAAAATAATATCAAAATTATCTATCGGTAGGACCCATCATCACTGCTTGTAATATTATAGTAGTCACACACGCAATTCTGGGTCCATCATTTTTTTTTTTTTTTAAATGAGAGGGGGTGGGGTCCAATATTAGCAAGATATTAGCCAATACGTCAGTTTCGCCCTTCAAGGTCAACTTCACAGCACCGCAAGAAACCCATTGGTACTTTTCTCTTTGTGTTTAATAGCAACTATGCGCCTAGGACCCACCATCATCGATATATAAGCCAGCGTGTCAGTTAGGCCTTTCGAGGTTAATCAGGGTTAAAATTATCAACATCCAAATGGACCCCAAGGGTACTTACTTTCCTAATAGTATTCAATAGTTATTATGGGCCTAGGATTGACCGTAACTGAGATATAAATCAATATGCCAGTTTCAGCTTCCAAGACCAAAATTATTAAAACAAAAGACACCATGTACATGCTTTTCTATTATTATTTTAACAGTGTATATGGACCTAGGAACCACAATTACAGAGACATATGCCACTATGTCTCATTTGCTGCTTTCCCTGTAGTTACAATATCAACATGCACCTCTACCTGTACCGATCATTAATAATCCATGAAAAATTGGGTAATTTCAGCAGCACCTGTAGTGAACAGACTTAACAGATTGAGTCCACGTACATTCCCACCAAGCTAGAGAAGAATCCAACTTGTGGTTCAGGAGAAGTAAAATGTACTGAAAAACACTAAAATTCATTACTTTTTTTATATCGCAGCACCACCTGGTGAGCAAATGAAGGTCCAGGGGATTCCAGAATTGTGCCTGTCCAATTTCAAAGCAAGTGGCGAAATGTTTTAGACGATCCCGCCCCCCCCCCCCCCCAAGATTTCTGAAATAATGAACAAAAAATCATGACGAAATTCAAAATCACTGGAATGGGACCAATTGAATACACTACATTCAACAGACTCATCCAAGGTACATCCGCGCCATTTTCAAAGTTAGTCTGAATGACAGTTTTGGAGAAGTCAACAATAGGAATTCTCATTGCCATCCCCATGGACTCGCATGGTGATCAATACGATTGTGCGCATACACCAACAAACACCCAACTGAAAAATTCGAACCAAATCAGAGTTCCGCAGAATCTCCTCCTGTTTTACAACTTTTCGACCCGTCCGCGTGGTGTATTTTTTACTAAATTGCTAAACAATCTGAGTGATGCTTTTTAGAAATTGAATATAGCGTTAATACGCAAACAATCAAAAGGATGCCGCGCCACCTCTTAAAGTTAGGTCTAGGGTTCCTATGCAATGTAAAAGCAGTGGTCTGCTGTCATGTGATCACCTCGAAAATGGGACTTCAGGAGTAATATAGCAATAGAGATAAGGACGACTTACTCCACAACCCCATTAAATCTCACGAAGATCCGCCATAAAATTGCACATATTCACCCATATATTACTAATACAGGATGCTGAATGTGACGCCAACAATATCCCACTTGACGTAGATTTTGATGCATTTGATACGTCTTCCATGTAATGGGGCAAACTTGGACTCCGCGGCCCAAAGCGCTTTCATAAGCAAAAGGTTAACAGATGGACCGACAAAAAGATGGACAGACAGGAGCGATCACGTAAAACTCCAAAACGCTGATCGACGAAAAAAAGTGCTTCCCGTTGAACAATTAACCCTCTCCCCCTTGAATTAAGAATGAGTCAACAGCTTTCCTTGGCACGGGTTGGTCACTGAGTGCCCAACCCATGCCAAGGAAAGCTGTTGACCTGGAGCATGTGATCTTGAGAGGTCTCATCTGAGATTCTCAGTCAAATTGCTTTTCATTACTATTGAAATTAGTTAAAAACAATGAAGCACACGATATTTGGTTAACAGCCGGTTCGGGCTGGTTTAAGGGGTAAGGAGAGTGGGATACCCCAAAAAACTGCTTCTGTGGAATTTTAAAACAGGGGCCCAAGCAGTTCATGATTATTTTAAACACCCCCTATACCGGAAATGTGCAAAATAATCATAAAAAAATACCCCCAAAACCAATGGACCATGATCATTTTGAAGAGACTTGGCAGTGACCCGCTTAGGACCCATTACCACCAAATTGAACAGGACGACGCCAGCAGTTTTTGCGAATTAGAAAAATAAGAACTTATGGATGACTATCAAATAAGTCACCTGAATTAAAAAGTCACTGAAGCAAACATAATGGCCCCTAATAATTTTGGCCAGTTTGGAGGGGAGTACAGTTGGGATTAAGAACCAGTAATCAGCAACAGATTACAACTATGAATCTCATATACTGGTTATGTCAAATTAAACGTGTACAGATCTGGGGGGGGGGGATCACTTGTAATGGCAAATTAAAAACTGAAGTACTTATCTTTGGAAAGCAACATGCGGAGAGACCTAATTGGTCTCTGTACCAAAATAGCAAATTATTTGTGTTCAGCATTTTCCTTTGAATTTAAACGTTCCTCTGCGGCCACTTAATGAACTTTAACTGCAACGCATGTCTGTAGAAAAAAAAGTTACCTAAATATCCCTCAACACAGACGCAACTTGCTGACAAAACTTGTTTTAAGAGATGGGCTATTTTGGGGCAGTTTAAGTTTTATATCGTCTCCGATGTTACAATTTTTTGTCATGGGACATATTCGCAGGAAAGAGTCCCGTCACAGAGAAAGTGGCACACTCACCATAGAAATACATTTGTCTCAAAATTTCATGATGCAAGGCCATTTGTAAATTACGTCTTTGCAGAAAATTTGAAACTTTTCAACAATATTTACGAGTGCCGATTTGTAAACTTAATAAATATATTTGATCTACAATACACAGCTTTAAATAGTTTCTGCAACACTTGAAATCTATTCCCATTTCTGTTACCTACTCTTCAATCTTTTCCTTGATGCAAGAGAATAAAGTAATGTAAATTCACTTAACTTCACTATTATCAATGCACACAACTTTATGTATTTTTACAATATTTGGAGCTTATTTTAATTGCTCTAACTTACTCTGTAAATTCTCTGGATATTGCTCTGTATTTAATTTTGCTTATTTCACCGATGCCACAAAATTGTTAAGATGAGGCCATAAACCTGGTGCTTGCTCTCATGTGAACAGATAAATTTTTGGAACATCGGGTAGAATGACCGTCTGGAATGGGGCCTCGCTGAGACAAGAGGCCCATGAGCCATATGCTCTGCTGACGACCATCACCCAAACATTCATTGCCCGAAATGCATTCCATCTATGACCTAGACAAATAGGTCAAGGTCATCCCTATTGTGCAATATCACACTTCCACATGGTAAACATTAGTGTTACATTGGGGATCATTCACCTTCTACTTGATTAACATATTGAATTCAGTGTCCTTTTCTAGAGTGCTTGATGACCTTTGAAATAGATCACGGGCACACAGCATATTGATGACCTACAGAAAGTAAGTCAAGGTCATTCAAACTATGCAGTATAAACCTTATGATACACAAAAATTTACGTCCTTAATGTCCATGAAAAAGTAGGCAGAGGTCAGCCAAAATTTCACATCTTACCACTGGGCTAACGCATATTTGGTGTAAATTTTGTAGTTCACTTTATTATCACAATAATGAATTGATTGGTTTTGGATAACTATGATGTCATTTCCAACAGTTACCCCCAGGAGGCCACCATGGGTCCACATCTGATAGACTTTAATCTGTATAATGTTCGTATACATGAAATATGGATGTGCATCCACAAATTCAGTCGTCATGACCGTAAGAAGAAAATAATTTCTGAACATGTATTTCCTTTGTGAAAGTAGGTCAAGGTCACCCATATTATGTAATATTCAACTTCCACACAATAAACGTTTGTGCATATGGTTTTATACTAAAATTAGCGTCACATTTTCTCAAGATAATGAACATGCATAACTTATGCAACCTACACTCAGCAGGATAATAATCAGCAAGTGAGATTAAGAGTTTCTCTGCAATCCCAGAGGATTCCATGAAGATCCACCGCAAATAAACTATACAAGTGTTTACAAGATTTTGACATTTTGACCTATATTTTTTATGATACTACAGATGGCACAGAGAAGAACGAGCGCCATCTAAATATTCATTTACTTGCCAATGAAGTCCTCAAAGTAATATATGGCCCCTACTAGAAAACTGTGGATTCCACTGGCTAGCTACCTCTTTTAAGTTAACAGCACCAGCGATCTGATATAAATAGTTCATGCTCATCCTCACCATAGAATATATATCAGTACCCGACATGATGTACATATAAGGTATCAATTTGGGATGGGGACATGAACTATTTTTGAGATATGGAATTTTATATTTTCCAAAACATCTTGGCTCATAGTTTATATCAACAGTTAAGTGGCTTCACTGGTATCAAAATCTAGATTTTGACCTTTGCCACGATCTCCCTAAATCTCACATCGATTCACCAGATGTTCACGATTTTCACATTTTGCCCTGTACAAAACATAATTCTGTACTTGGCACCACCAATGTCAGAATTGACCTAGGTCCTTATGCACATGAGAAGGCCTGAAAGCTAAATGGGCCCCACTTGAAAACTGCCAACTGTATCTGATGGATGGATAGACAAACGTGA
>CAXHWN010002527.1:0-17000 GCA_964020975.1 Hermodice carunculata
AATTTTCACTGAAGTGTATATTAGCAAAACACATAAAGTATTTATGAAACAGCTATGGATTCTCTGAAACCACCTTTTTAGGACAATTTTGTTTGTAGAAAATGCGTGTTTTAATAACAGACTGTTTAAAGATGGGAACGAGGAAAGGGCATACGTAACAAGAGACATGTGTCCGCCTCCCTCACACAGTTTTGCTATTTAGTTTACTAAGCAGTTAGCGAGAGAAAGGGCTTTATTGAGGTGGGCGAGAAAAAAAGTGATCAGCGCGCGAGGCCTTGATGGGACACCTCGGTTGTATACCAGATAGCAATCTTTGTTTTAATCATTCCGGGCCAGTGTCTTCCCCAGGTGGGCACTGGGAGGCTAATCTATTATGGCAAAGTTCTTATTGAGCAATTCACCGGCCAGGTCAGGCAGCCTAACACCTTAAAACACAGTGATTTATAGGCCACCGAGGATCATCTCACGTTTACGGCCGTGTTCATACTGTGGCATAAAGGTACATATAATTCCCGGGAATCAATATGGTCAGGTTTTTTCTTTGCCAACGATCATTACCCTAGTGCTTTGCTATGTTGTTTACTGAAGACTGTCTACGTATTATGCTTATTGCTAGTAATCCAATCGTCAATGTTAAAGCAGTTCTTTTCGTCACCTTATTGTTTGTCACTTGATATTTGGGCTTGGGAAAAGCACTAAAATAGTCCGAGACATTTTTTTCAGGCAAATATCCATTTCGTTACATAGAAGTACAAGTAACCTAAACCTGTATCAAACTGCTATTGTTTTATGTCACCAAAAAGACTAGTTTACCTAGCTCTTCATTGCTAAGAATACGCCAGTATTGCAAGAGCATATATATATATATATATATTTGTATTTGTGTCTTTTTGCCCAGAACCACTTCCTAGTAGTCAATATCCTATTCCGCAGTTCGAACTCTTTACTCTCCATAAGCTAACCTGTCCCTGTCTAACCTGTATACATATGGAATTACTATTGTCTATATTGCACACGTTCCTCTGTAAAATTTTGACATAGGCTGTATCAGCCCAAATAAATTAAAGGGTCTTCAGCGGGTAACTACTCAACATGTTTCGGAGCCTTTTACCCGTACATGTCTCTCTGAGTAGCGGCTCCTTGTCTAAGCTAAATATTCAGCAAAGACAACCCACATAATAAAGAATAAATAAGAACGTGGCAAATGATGAATTAGCTAAATACGTGAAGTTTTGCTTATAAATGCAGAGCTTCGTTATGAAAGAAGAACCCCTGTCAAACAAACCATAATTACTAAATTTGTATAGTACAGGTTCAGATAAGAACAATTTGACTTACCCCTGAACCAATATGTACCCTTTCTGGCTGGACAGTTTATCCTAGTTAAACCACCCGCCAGTGTATAACTGAAGTGGAAACAAGCTGGGGCCTTATATTCAGTCCCAGTGATAGTAAAATAAACAGTTGCAACTAGACCACCTGTACAAACCAAGGGAAATCCCAACAAGGACTGTAACAATGGACATCCTGCACCAGAAATGTAAAACAAACTCTGTGATGACACCTACCCCCCAAACAATTAAGCTCTATTTAACTGCCAACTCTGAGTCAATGTATCAACTTAATGTGTCAGGTTTGTGACATTTAAGAAAATACTGTCAATTTTGAGTAAATGTGCATTTAGGCATGTCAGAAAAGAATGAAAGTCATTAGCATTTATGTCAAAAAACATGTTATCAAACATGTGATGTATATATATATATATATATATATATATATATATACATCACTCCTTATAATTACGTCTTTTTTAATCCAGAATCCACATAGCACTTGTGAGTCTTGGGTCAATACATCTCACGCGCTGAATCACACTCACTAGCCTACATGTATGTCATTGTGACTTCACTCATGCAGAGTGTCACTCGATTTGGAGCGCATTTTTCTCCAGAACAAAAACTTCCTGCAAGATCGGTTGTTAACGCATTTAATACCAGTGACCTTGCGCAACATACGTTTTTATCCAGTACTGTCGTGCTTTTCACGTAAATTTCAGGCCTGGATATTACAGACGGCAATGCCTCCCAGTGTTGCAAAATAAACACCACGCAATGCATGTCGAATCGATTTTGAGAGACAACATATTTTGTTTCAATTTTTTGGTCAAAAGATCAATATTCATTCTTGCATTAATAATTTGAACGCAACATATGCGACCATTGCAAGGCGGTTGGAGTTTTCAGAGCATTTGTTGGAAACAGATTGCTGATGAAGGAAACATCGGATTGACTTGTTATAAATTCATCAAGTGGTCTGAAACCAGCACTCTTGTCGCAGATATATGCGCGGCCTTTTTGTATCGATTAGACAGTGATTCTACGGCTTAGGGATCACACTGCAAACTGGCGAAACGATATATAAACCTTCGAGAAGAAGAAGAAGAAGAAGAAGAAGAAGAAGAAGAAGAAGAAGAAGAAGAAGAAGAAGAAGAAGAAGAAGAAGAAGAAGAAGAAGAAGAGAGGAGGAGGAGGAGGAGGAGGAGGAGGAGGAGGAGGAGGAGGAGGACGAGGAGGAGGAGGAAGAGGAGAAGGAAGGACTATTGTTTAGAAAAGCTAGAGAAGCGGAAGCTGTTAAAACGTGGACGAAAAAGGGGGCAAACTTTACTCCTCCGATAATTATTGTTCCTTTATTAACTGTGGATAGGAAAGTGTCTAAGTAATATTTAGATACCATGTGTATTTTCAGGAACACAAGTGACATATACACACTGAGCCTCAGGTACAATGACAAGAGATGGCCCATTTATCTCATAACTGGCAGATATTTTGAACCGAAAGAAAACGTTATCTTCTCTATCGACTGATAAATCAAATAAAGGAAAACAAATAGCTGATGGATCGGATTTGAGCCCACAGACTAACAGGCAAAGACTTTGAAGCGAAATAAGATGTTTGTTTTCTACATGGACAAATGAATTAGGAAAAAATAATAGCTGATTGATCAGCTTTCAACCAGAAGAGTATCTTTTACTTATGCCGACAGTGGCTAGCTTTAAGTGTCGGTATGGGCATGGGATGATGATGATGATGATGATGATGATGATGATGATGATGATGATGATGATGACGACGACGACGACAACGATGATGATGATGATGATGATGATGATGATGATGATGATGATGATGAAAAAGATGATGATGATGATGATGATGATGATGATGATGATGATGATGATGATGATAATAATAATAATAATAACAATAATAATAATAACGCACTGTAGAGAATGTCTTGGTGTTTATAACAATTACTCGTTGCTTGGGCTTTTTGCATCCCCGATACTTATTCGTGCAAGTCAAAATAAAAGTATACTTAGGCAGACAGGTCATTATTGGTCTGCTTCATATGCACACTCCTAAAATGTAGTCAAAATATTTCCTTACCATTCATACCAACAAACAATAGACACCCGGCAAGATGCACGGCGGGTGGATGGGTGGGGGGTGATGTGAACAACACCAAAAAAAAAAAAAAAAAAAAAAATGCGTAGGGTTCAACATTTAGAGCATAGTACCATAGTCGAAATCGGCGTGATTGCTTTTGTACCAGTACAAACCATATAGTGAAAGCGGCTAAGAACTGTTTCCAAAATTCCACTTGCTGCAAACAGCCAGGTGAGACCTAAGCGGAACCAGAAAGGTGAGGTCCAAATCTTATCATCTTAGTTTGTGTTGGTTTTAGCAAAGGGCTTCGCAATCCTGTTCAACAGTAATAATATTTATTCATTTTTATGTTAATAGTTTTATAGAAATACACCCCTTACCCTCGAAAACACACAAACACATGTATATATATATATATATATATATATATATATATATATATATATATATATATATACATACAGGAAGAAGGCCTTCAGCAGGATCCATGCTGAGAGAGGTCAGTCTTATCTAACAAGCGCATGCGCTCTGCACACAGCATATAAGAGTTTCATCTGCACCCTGTATTTCCTTGAAGCCCTGGTGAAGAGTCTTATGTTTTGTAGGTGCTGAAACCATCATGCGATATTCATCTCGCTTTATCATCCACCATCTTAATGAGGAGACTTCCGAGGGTAATACCATAGAAAACAAGACTCTCCAACATCTATAATGTGTTTGTTCCCTTGAAAGCTCTATAATGTGTGTGGCTAAATTTGGACAGACAGGAGTATATGTAGCCATGGCTCTTTGAGGATTGTCATCTATCTGTTACTAAGGCAACGTTTTCACATCAAAAGGGACGTGTCTGTTATTAAGATGTTCTTTCATCGTTTATCGATGTGAAAGGAAATCATTAATAGCAGGTGACTGGCATGGAGCACTCTAAACCAGAACACACACACACACACACACATATAGATATCCCTGTATATTGCTGCCATAGCATGAACACGAATCTGGTCAATGAAAAGATAGTCCTTATGTTCAATGTATCGTGTCAAATGGTTTATTCCGCGTCTTTCTATTTACAGATGAAACGTTATCTCCAGCACCACCTCGTTGTTTTATTCTGTTACTTTAAGCACGGAACTCTGAAATCTTACCATTTTAGTAACTTGAGTCAACATATTTGGTTCGCGGAGTCAACTTGCCAATACGAGTCCTGGTTCTGATGTTATGCTTGCGAACTGTAGATTGTGCCAATAATTAGAATATTATATGCCAATGTAAGGTGCCAAACGCACGTACGGCAAACTGGATAACAGTGCCTTGGCAGGAGAAAGCTGACATAATTATATCCACGGGTTCATCTTAGCTTCTGGGAAGCATGGGATATACATGCATGCATATATATATATATATATATATATATATATATATATATATATATATATATATATATATATATATATATATATTTTGTTCGGAACGAGTGGGACTCGAACCTGCAACCTTTGGCACCAGTCGCCTAGCTGAAATGGGAAACGCACATATCCACTCGACCAAATCCCCATTCCCAAAAAGAATGGTTCAATGGAGGTAGTTATGTGCGAGTGCCATATCAACACGGTAATGCAGTATATTTACTGAGTCGGCATTTATATATATATATATATATATATATATATATATATATATATATATATATATATATATATATATATATATATATATATATATATATATATATTTATATATATATGCATACTTACACACATACTTGAATATATATATATATATATCTTTCTCTTTCTGTATGCAAATTATATCATATGAGTATTTACATGTAGTTTAAGTTCCTATTCCGTCGAAGCGTTCAGCAGCAGTGAAACCTCGGTCAGTTGCTGGCAAAATGTTCAAGATGTCAGACACATTTTATAAATTTTGCCTTAAAGTATAACTTGAAAATAATAGAGTCAAATATCGAAATAAACGGTTATAAATAATTTGAGTAGTAAAATGTCTTTACATTTTGTGATTGTTTGTTACATAACGGTTTGGTTACGGTAACACAGCCTTTAGTGTCTGACTTATCTTGCATGTCGAAGGTTTGTTTATTTTCATTGCAGAACATTTTTATAAGTGTTTCCGACAAATTAAAACACGCGTGTGGCTAAATTAGGTGCGGTGTTTTCCTAATATGATAGAATAAAAAAGTCAATTAGGAGGCAAGAGACGTCTTTTCTTTAAGTGGCCCCATTTGCAAAATGCATATTGGGACGTTCATGGGTTCTCTGTTTTGTTTTTGTTTTTATTCATTTTCGTATGTGGTCGTCACCTAAACATTTTGCAGGAATTTGTTCTAAATCCGTCGTCATTTTGTTTTTTGGCGGATCCAACTCTATACGCAATCGTAAAAGGAAGTTTTATTATGTCAGTCAGCAAACTACTTTAATCAACCTTGTATACCAAATTATGATTATGTTTGTGGTGATGATGGTCATTATTCGATGGCTTGACATTATCTTGGGTAGGAGTACCTAATGCTCTCTACCCTGTTTAAGACCAACGTGCATAACACAGCATAGCACAGCGTTTCATTTTCAAAATGTCAGACTCTCTCAGTCAGGATGCGCAACAAACGAATCGCAACTGTCGTCTACAACTCGTATTACAATTCAGAGAAATTGCTGGCACGGAACGGTGCAGCTCAGAGACCAGACTTTTACATCAACATCATGAAATCCAAAGCTTCAGCAATATGTGGCCTTTGATGCTGCTAGCACAAAGTTGATTTACTTGGCACATTATATTTTTATTTCAGGAAGAAAATCTGATTGCTTAAACTCATCGCTTCATATGAAAGAGCCTTACAGCCAAAGTAACGCACACGCTAAGTGAGACCAAATTCGAACCACTCCAAAATAATAGTAATACGGAAGCATACCAGTTGAGCAAAGCGAGATGAGGCTTCCATGCGATAGGGCCTAGGTATGCGGATCTTGATTCGTGTAACACTTACTTGCAAGCACAAATAATCATATTTTTCTCATGCCATCTTTTCTACCTTCGATAAAGTCAAAGTGACGAAGCTCTTAAGGTCTAGCAAAAGTGTTTAAATTTAAATTTACCAAACCGCAATATTAGATCTGCAAACACAATGCATTTGCTGTAAGTCTGCTCTACCTATTTGCTTTCTTTCGCGACCAACACACACGCGGGGTACAATTTGCCAATTGCTACTGACTGTGTGACAGGTAAGCATAGATTGCTTTTTACTGAGGCCATATAATTCTGATGTTTGAAGCTGAAAGAGACATCTGGTCGGAAGCAACTATATTTAGTCTGGTCTAGTAAAGTAAAGGGGGGCGCAAGGCTTATTATCTTTAGTATGTCAGCAAACAATATTTGGGTTTCTATTTGTGAGTTGTTCCATTTCTTTGTAAGTGATAAAGACTTACCCCATTTATATTTGCCGTAGCTTGGGAATGAACAGTATGTAAAACACTGGGTCATCTGATCTTTACCACCGTGGATTGTAATTGGACAGGTCCAGAATATTACACCTAACTCATAAGAAGGCACTGCTTGAAAGAGGTCCCCTGATAACTTCCTGACGAATCAGGTATGTCAGAAGGTACCAGTTGATCCTTCCTGACAGGCGAAGATTGAAGGCTCCTAACTTTATTCCCTTGCTAAAACATCTGCAGCATATCAACGGTCAACATGCGTTCATTAAATACAAGGGACTACCTGGACACTAGGCCTAAGTTGTTGGGCAGGAGCCATGCTGATAATTTTGTTTTTGTAGGACACTTGTTTACATATACATACATGTTCAACTATTTCATTGCAAATTTCGACAAAACTCGATGTGGCCTGAACCGAAACAACACTTGTTTGCGTGACACATTTTGCGAACTGATTTGTCATTTAAATGCCAGCATATCTCTAGTAGCAGTGCTCGTAAGCCTAGGAAACTGCTGACCAAATCAAAAGTTGGCGCTAAATGGGCTAAATTACAGCTGATGGCTAAATTACAGCTGACACAGGAGGCTAGCACGTGTAAGAGGGGTGTGAAATTTGCTGTTTTCGAGGCGAATCGTCTGCTGTTCAATTATATATGATTTCAACAGAAAAAAAAATTCAGACACAAAAAAACGAAGGTCGTGGAATTGATTTCGACATTTTAACTACAATAAACTCATGGATGTTGTATTTATCGAGTATAATTGGAGCCCATCCTCCATGAAAAAGTAAGTCATTTTACTCTTCTGGCTTTGCTTGAACTTGCGGCAAAAATACAAACTAGTGAAGCCAGTTCTGAAACAAAACCTAGGCATCGACAGTTATTTAAGACCAAGATAACAGGCTTCACGGTTAACCACTGCGCGCTTGTGAATGTGAAATCTCGATATGTTATGCTTGTGGTTTGCACGTTAGAGAACAATAACGAATTAAACACCAAGCTCTCACCTCGGTAACCGAAGGTTTTCGAGTAACCCCTCGTAGTTGTGTTCATTATCAATACTATCTAGGTGTAATTGGAGTTCAGTCTATTTAATTTTTATAGCGCAATGGGATGAACTATATGTGCACGATGAAACGGGAAGCACCTCCTATGGGTGGATTGAAGTGCCATGGGTATAGTCAGTGCAGCCAGTTAATTGGGAAGTAAAGTCTTACATGTCAAACTACATGTGTATATGGTCTCTCACCCCGGATAAATCGGCGGGGAACTCTGGTGATCACAAGCGGTACATCCGGGCATTCCTTTTCCTGAGAGTCAAGTGGACTGTGAACTATGCAGAATGAGTTACCATGTCAGAGGGCAACTATATGGATCAGCTGAACGAAACATGCGTGGACATTTGCATGTAGAGTTGCGCTGCGTAATATCTTTCTGTCATCTTGTGTTATTTTTTATTTGATCACTAATCATGTGATGTATGCAAAATACTAATAAGAATGGCTCAAGTCTCCTAATGCATTCCCAAACATCAGCGCAAGTTTTACAGTATTCTGTTCGGGGGACACCAATGAGGACGCCCTGTAATAGGTCCAGTCAGTTGCTGGGAAGCCTTGCTGTAGGCATCTTGGCATAGACTTCCGGGTATTTTGCCATGAATACAGAGGATAGTACCTGTTGTTTGAAGCAAAACTAACATATACAAGATCATTCAACTAGCAGGTCATTCCTGTCTCTGGCGGAGATATCCTGACACCCTGCTTGAAGTGCCACTAACCTGGCAGTCTGTCTCAGACAGTCGAGCCAGGTCATTCTGCTATCAGGGTATCCTATCCTAATGACATCCGTTGGGGACATTTGTCCCAGGTTCAGCTTTCAGGGCATCCTGTCCCAACTAGAGCTAAACGGATATTGTGTGTCAGACACAGCCACCACCACATGCTATCCCATGCACGGTCACTCTGGCAATCTGTCTGGGACGAAACCAGTAGGGCAGGCCTCTTATCTCAATTATAGCCGCTCGGGAAATCTGCCTGAGGTACGCTAAAAGAGTATCCGTCCTTCTGGCAGAATGTGTTGAACAACATCAAAAGGTTTTTTTTTTTCTTCTGCTTCTGGATGTTCGTCCATGGCTCAACCGAATGCCCGCATGGCCGTACAATTTCTTTAAAAACCAAAGTGTACAAAATTATATCATTGCATTTGGCGATGGCCGTACATGATGCAAAAAAAAAAAAATGTCGTTTTATAAAGACAAATGCACACGCTTTTTTTTTCAGTAATCAATAACCCGTTTGCAATGTTGCCGCTTTGGTTCTTTGTTTTTTTCTACTGACCCGCCAACTCGTATTCAGGTTTGAAGAAGTCCTTACAGTAAATATAACTTTTATATTCATCAGAACTAGACACTGTAAATAACAATACAATGCATTCCTAAATCTAATAAACTTCGTGATTTTCATATTTTTTACTGAAATTGTATCTAATCAACGTGCGGCTTGGAAGCAGAAGAACCCTGAGGCATAGTATGCACATGTACACTGCTTTGCAATAAAGCTTTCTGTACAAACGGTATTAGAGCTTTAGTGCAGGAAATTAGCACACGTTTTGCAATTATTGCAAACTGGGCAAGAAATGTACAGAAACTGCCTTTGTATGTTGCCTTCCTAAGTGGATGTTAGAATCAGTGTGTGTTAAATGTTTGTAGTTCTTTATGCTTGACATAGTTTGTGGTCAGTGCACACGGTGTTCAGTTGTGTGGTGCAGACATGTTCGGCTTGGTGTTTTGTCAAGTCAGTTTCGATGGACATTGGGTGAGCATTCCCGACGCCAATAGATGTGTTCTCTTAACTCTATCGAATGTTGGACATTTATGTGGCTTGAAGTCTTTGGTGGACAGAGCCTGATTCTTAGATGGAATCAGTAGAGTGTGTGAACTTCCCTTAAAGGGATACTCAGCCAGTGTGAAATGAAAAGGAGAGTATCACCAGAATATAGCTGGGTGACCTCTGCCTGTGCGTCGATAGACAGAACGTGCAGGTTACGTTATTGACATGATCTGCTATGATATGCCACAAAACCAGATCGACGTTTGAGATTTGCTTTTTGAGCATCAAGAATGGACATTGTGAGGTCAAGTAGAAGGAAAAATATGCAGTCATGGACGGCCGTTTGAATTGGTGTGTCTGTTGTGTGATAAGGAACAAATCAATGAAGCCACACAGCCTGGTGGAGTGAGAACAGGCCGAGGGTTGAAGCCACTTATAATGCAGCTCCACCAAACTTTGTTGGCCATCTTCATCCAATCGCGAGATTATCGCTGATTGATTGGACATGCTTCTTTCAGAGGTTCCATATTGATCCATTGGATGAAATGAACCTGTGACCGAAAAAGAAGCCATTTCTCATCGGGCGGGGCTTTTTTTTCAATATTCTTATATCTTGCAACAGAATATTAAATACTTCATTTGAGAAGATACTGCCAATTTGGAGTAATATTTAATATTGAGGAAATGTGCATTTAGGCATGTCAGAAAAGAATGAAAGACATTAGTATTTATGCCAAAAATATGTTACCAAAACAATTTTCCTTAACACGATTTTAAGTAAAATTAGGCAAACATGTAACTGCCGCAGGGTGCGGCTTGCTACCGATAGTCAGGTTACCCCCCCCCCCCGGGGGGGGGGGTAACCTGACAGAAACCTTGTAAGCCTAAAATGTCTGAAAGTGAATATTAAAACAGAATAATGCCAAAAGATAAAGTTAAGTAGCAAACCAGACAAGTCTGAAAACTCGGTAAATTAATGTACCCAAACTTTCTAATAATCTTTGGATATTAACAGCAAAATTTATAGGGCAAGTCAGAAACGAATGGAAGTCATTTTCATTTACGTCAAGAAAATGCAATGAAAATATAATACTTCTCAACCAGATATCAAGTACAATTAGGCAAGTTTATAACTGTCGTAGGCCGCTACTTGCTACCGATAGCCACTGGAAGTTTAACCTAACAGAAAACAAGCTCGCCTTTAATGTCTGAAAGGTGAACATTAAAACAGAATGATGCCCAACGATAAAATTAAGTAGCAAAACAGGCAAGTCTAAAATCTCTAAAATTATTGAAATTAAACTATCTAACCATCTCTGGATATTTACAGCAAAAATTGTAGAAATATTCGGTTAATAGTACATCTTTGAATCCTCTGGACTCAAGTTTACTGTAACTAAATTTGGTTCTACATGCAAAGTCCTGAAATTCAGAACAAATACGACCAAATCTCAAAATATGGAACAAAAACGTATTATATTCAATAGTATCCGAAATATTATTGTCTGGAAAAGGATAATTAACTGCTTCAAAGTTAAACTCATCCATTTTGTAATAGACTTTAATACAAAACCTGTCATTTGTGACCTGAATATCCAAGTCCAGAAACACATCTCTGAAACCATCTGAATTGTGACCCTCCAAAGGTATATATTTTAAGTAAATTTCTTCAGCAATTTCACTGAAATTTTGTACATTTACACAAGCAATATCATCAATATATCTTGCGTTGTTTGATAATTTTGTAGTCATTTGAAGGTCCTTTTTCATCAATTTATCCATATACTTAATGGATGTATTATTTTTTCTGAGGAGGCTCCAGTTTTGGCTTACCTATAAGTGGTTATACACATGGAGATAAAACATACGGACCTTTGTGTAATAATATCATAAAAGTCATACAGAAAACTCAATCATGCGTCCGTTGTTCCCAAGAGTATATGAACCATCTTTTTAAATACCACGCTTAAAGCTACCTAAAATGACTAATTGTGTGCCAGTCCATGCGAATATTCATCAGCTCATACGAAATCAACGGGCTTATATGACAGACTTAAATCAAATTAACGGATCCGCTTTAAAATAGCTTTAAGAACACAAAAAATCGTGTGAGCAACGTGTGAAAACGAACTTGTTCCTTTCTTTTATGTAAGTCTAATAACAAGTTCAGCCATCTCAGATATTCGATGGGACCATTACCGCTGTAACTTTTTGATCATGGTTGGGTCTGTAGGGGGTCACACTGCAGCTCTTGGACACGTATGCAGCAAAAACAGAGCATCAGGGTGTGTACGACTGCAGAATCTACGGAAGATCCTGATGTGTACGACTGCAGAAAGTACAGCGGTCCCGCGTCAGTACAACTGCAGAAAATACAGAGGATCCGTGTGTGTAGGGCTGTAGAGAGTCCAGAGGATGCGGGCATGTATGGTTGAAGAAAGTACAGAAGGTCTGGGTATGTATGACACACCGGGACTCCTATGTACTTTCTAATACATTGAAACCGGTCTATTGTGGACACCTCTCCGACTGGCAACTAGTGTCCGCAGTTGCTGATATCCACAAAGGACAGGTGTTTTTAACAAGCAAATTGACCTTTCGGTTCTGGACCTAAATGTTCATATGGTAGGAACTCGGATGTGTACGTATGTGTGACTGGACAAAGTAGGCCTATATTAGGGTACCATTGCGCATTGCTGCATAAACTACACAGAACCTGGATAGGTATGGCTGCAGAAAGTGCATAGAAAGGTTATTCATAACTCTGGTGTGACACATATTTCAAAGGCTTTCTGTATGGTGTCATAAGTCACAAAGTAAATATGTTTTGCAATGCGCAATTGATTTCACCAGCGGGCAGCAATCGGAATAGCTTTTGATCTTCAATTGCATGCACAGTGTCAAATGTTGCCAGTTAGATTTCACGGTGAAAGTAGGCTCTATGTAAGTCAAAGCAATGGAAGTCATGTTGTCCAGGTGAACATACCATGCGCTCTGGTGCTATACTGGCTTGCGGTAATCAGATTCCTGCTGGACATCGAAGAGGTCATAAAGGGGTGCTGCTTAAGATACTTGCTCCTAAATGTACAATCTGCCGCATTAATTTTCAAAATACCCTTTTTTCTGAATAGGGTCTACTCGAGTAGCAGGTCAGAATAATAGGTAGTATATAATTCATGTTTGGAACGAGCGGGACTCGGACCTGCAACCCCCGACAGCTGTAGCCCAGCTGAAATATGAAACGCACACACCCACTCCACCAAATCCCCATTCTTAAAACGAATGGTTCAATGGAGGTAGTTGTATGTGAGTGCCATATCAACACGGTTATGCAGTATATGTACTGAGTCGGCAATTATTTCCAGAATCGGGGACTTTATATATATATATATATATATATATATATATATATATATATACATACATACATACATACATACAAACATACATACATACAAACATACATACATACATACATACATACATACATACATACATACATACATACATACATACATACATACATACATACATACATACATACATACATTATTTTAGACCTCTAAGTCACCAAGCAATGATTCTGTGTGGCCAAGAAAACTGATACGACGAAAAATCCTCTAGTTTGAATGACCTTGTAAACCGACATCTCAAGGGTTTTAAAAGTCTAGCTACGCTTAATATTGTCTTGTTCTACATGTTTGTTGACACTGTGACAACATCTGTACATATCCAAGGTGTCTGCAATATCTGCTTCTCAAACGCAAGTGTTTCACTGATTGACTGAATACATCCTTTGTTTCTTTCTGCCGACAAAGTGGTTATTTCAGCAGTGTTTTGTATCCCGCATCAGCATTTGATTTGGCATACATGGTCCATAAAGGAAGTCTACCTGGTAAATGGATATTTTTATTTTGTGTCGAATGCAAGTGAATGTGATATGCATCTGAATCAACATCCACAGCCTGTTTTATTGTTTTTACCCGATACCTTCAATTTCTGTCGTCGCCGTCGTCGTCATCATCATCATCATCACCGTCATCGTCGTCGTCGTCATAATCATCATCATGACCTTTTTGGTGCAAAGATATATCATGGGATGGCCAACTTATGGCAACTGTTTCGTCTGCAAGAACGGCTTTTAAAGCTAATACAGGGTTCTTTTAGTTTTTCATCGGTCTTTTATTCTGGCAACACGTGTTTATTTTTGTTTTTATTGATTTGTGGGGTTTCAAAGTTTTGCAAGAGCCTGCTAATCTTCTTTTCACGTGGTCTTATTTGGCAACCCGCCCTGCTCTCGAACCAGCGGAGACCTGTTGGGATCACCATTAATGTTAATGATAAACTGTAAATTATAAATATACACCAGGGTAACATGATTTCTAAAGAACTCCTCTGTGTAATGCTATTGCGGAACATCGACCACTACAGTGAACCAACCGTGTTTTGGGTGTTTTTCTGACCGTTACTGTAAAAAAGGGGTAAAAAAATCAAACCGATACGCAGCGACATCGGCAGTATGCGCTACTGACCGTGCAGCCGTTTTTCTGAGCAATGGTTTCAACGCCTCACCAAAGTATGGATGTTATGGTGATACTGTGTGGAAGACATTTAAAGTTTAAATGATACAATGTCATGCGACAAAAAAGCTCAGATTTACAAAGTAATACGACCAACCAGCATCTGCACATCACCGGCTGACGACTGTCGCCACCACGGTCGATATGACATCATCTTCGGATAGAAAAAAGCGTGGATTCGTGGAACCTACATTAAATTCTGCAGATCTGAACAGACCTGTGCTAACATCGAATCATCCTGCTGTAAAAGTATGTAATTTACGTTAACCGTCTGCCTTTACTACCGAACCAGCATCGTCCAGTGCGTCGACTTACCGCTGAAACGTATTCTGAAATCCCCCGGTGATTGTGTAAGTTCTTGCACACATCGTCGAATTTACTGTTGATAACTAGGGTAGTTTATATAGCACAGGATTCTCCTGTGACGTCAGTCCTCAAACCACAACCGACTTCCAGCTGGGCTTTGCTCTGAAGTGACACGGAAATGTTACAAATTGCTTCTAATAGTATGTTTCCCAAACTTGCGCGGGAATAAAAGAGTGATAGTTTGCATTCTTAACAAGCACATCAATCACTCACTACCTTGTCTGACACAATCCCTTGTTCAAAGTATATAAATTATTTTGTAAAATGAAAAGGCTGAGAAGTACTTTGAACTCCAGTATCGCGATATTCATTCGTGCTTTACTTGGTACGACCATTCCTCGATTTATATTCATATGACTTTGATTTAAGCTAGGACTTAATCTTACATTCAGGACTTGAGAGCCGACACATGTGAGAGATTTGTCAACTGGATATAGCCATGCGGACTAGAAGAGTAGAATGGATAGCTTTAATGGAAGAAGATAGCGTTTGTACTCGTCGCTCTTGAAAAACCGCAGGGTGTAATGACAGGGTTAGTGAAGCAAGAGAGTAATCATTCTTAGCTTCACCAAAGACGAGAGTTAACATTACTGGCTAGCTTACAAAAAACAAGATACTATGTGTTGACGTCTCTGGTGGAAGGAAAGCCGATCGCTTCAGGAAAAGGAGGATCTTAACATTGATAGGCCCAATGATACCAGAGTGCTAGCTTCAATGAAACGAGAATAATAAAATTGAAAAGTGAGACTGTCAGAATTGATATTTACAGTGAAACTAGGGTGACAAAATTGAATGCACCAGTGGCTCAAGAATGTAAGCATTGATAAGTGCAGTGAAACGAAAGAGACAAAATTGATAGCTTTAGTGTGACAAGAATGTAAGAATTGGTGCGTAGAGTGAAACAAAAGGGCTACCATAATTAGATTATACCATACCATAATACGATGCCAAATTTGTTACTCACTGTCTATCAGGGTTGCAGAAGAAGGTCAGGATGCGTATGCTAATGACACATTTACATTTAGAAATATGGTAAGGCTACCAATGAAACATTTATATATCACAACATGACAAAACAATTTCACAATGCATTGAAAGCCTATTCCATGTAACAGAAGGACCGTCAAACCCATTGACTCTTCAACTAAGTACATTGGAAACATATACTGGTCTGCTTTTGACTACAAGTTCACACACAACTGTTGATTTTCTTACAGCACGCAATCAGTCAGTTACGTTGGAAGGTATGCTAAATTTACATGTAAACTTAATATCAAATGTGATCGTTTCAATACGTTTTGATTACTATGCACATTTTTTTTTTTGGTTTCTTGTGTACAGTCGCCCTGACAAGAACCCTCGCTTTTGTACACTCTCGCTACGGTATTATGCCAGCGCAATAGCGTTTGATGCCATGGCCATACACACGAAAGACGCATCATTGCTGTATTCAAGATCAACCAACACACAGATGGTATTTATGTATTTGTTTTCAGCGAGAACTGCATATCCCATTGCATATAATCAGTATGCTATCGTATGTCCAGGATACAATCAGAGCCAAAGCTTGTCCCAAGCCTTTATATAGGCTTTTCTTGCCCTATTACACGATAAGATCCAGCAAGAAATATCAATGATAACCGCAATTCTGTACTTAAAGGGGTTGAAAGATAAACTGGAACTCGCGGCATAAAAATATACATTTGAGGTGTTGCCTTTGGACTGTGCTTCCAGAATATGAGGTTCCGTACAAACCTACACTCTTACCAACATAATTAAACACATAATGATTTATCTGCAATCAACTTTTTGTGCACAAATTGATTTGATACATGCGACTTTCACCTTTCAGTGGTATCTTGCTCCATACAATCATGTGTCATTATAAATTCTTTAGTGCAATTAATGCGCGCTCACAGTCTCGTTTTTGTAGCGTTTCAATAGCCGCCTCATATTTGCGTAATACGGACTCATTTTTTATCTAAAGATGTAAAAAAAATCAGCTTAGGTGCACATAACTTAATTTATTACAGATGCATTGCTGCCACCAATTTCCAAACTTGTTGCCTAAGTAGTGTCCGAGTGAATGCCTTACAGGAAAAATAAATATATAGACCGATAGATAGATAGATAGATAGATAGATAGATAGATAGATAGATAGATAGATAGATAGATAGATAGATAGATAGATAGATAGATAGATAGATAAAGAAATAAATAAATAAATAAATAAAAAAAAAATAAAAAAAAATAAATAAATAAATGAGTAGAGTGTCTATGTTTGGACACAAACATTACAATGTGTCTTATAAAGATCAGTGCTATAAT
>CAXHWN010002528.1:0-48392 GCA_964020975.1 Hermodice carunculata
CTTCCATTAACACTAATCTCACATATAGTTTGGATACTACCTCTTCAAAATATCCAATGGGCTTGGCTACCATTTTGAAAATAGTGAATTCCGCACCTAATGATTTGTAAACAAGCAGTGGAACGATCTTGGGGGTAGGGGTAGGAAAAGGGTTATAATATATAAAACCAAAAGTATATATTTGCAAATGTTTCAGAGCATCAATAATGATATGATATATGCTGTGGCCGCGATCCACTTTGATATCCAAATCAAATGTATTTTTGTGCGACTGTCCCGCGATCAGTGCATTAATTGCGCAATGTTCAAAATGGCGTTAACCAAAAGGCGTCTGGGTGTCGTGTCGCATTTGGATTTGTAACTAACGATGGTAACTGGTACAGACACAACCGAGTGGGCAGATTAAAGTTAAGATAGTAAGTCATGTTTTAAAAGGACTTTAACGACCGTGTGGCCTGTCGGAGAACGGACACCTGAAACCTTTTGAAATATTATGCCTCATTTAACTTTATGGTGTTGCTATATTGTTTCCCTGACCCAAGTTAACCCTCCAGACAAGTTGACATCAAATGCCGTGTTTGAGTTAACTTTACTGCAAAATGACGGCACATGATGACCACTTTCTCGATAAAATCGTTTACCATTGCACATTGCAAACAGTGCTGAAAACACGTGGCCGCGATTCAGTGTGTTATCCAAATCAAATTTTCCTTTCCCACATTGCCAGTATATTCTCCCTGAGGTCAGAGGTCGCAGACTGTAGACAGTCTAGAAACAGCTCCTGGAATTTTTCATTATTTTACTTATTCGGAAAGCCGCACTGAGAAAAATACCAGTGGAGAGACATCCCAAAATGCTAGAGACACTTCTAGGCACTATAGCAGGAGTAAATGAGCTCAAATCATGGAGTATATACCAAGAAAAGGATGGCAGTGTAATAGTGAAGCTAAGATTTCAACAGACTAATAGCGCAGCCAGTGCTGTAGTTACCCATGACGATCAGAACACTGCAGTGTACAAACGGAAAAGTGAAAAACAAATACTGAGGGATCACAAACGCGCACAGAGCTGGAGACAAGGTGTTGTCACAAGAAGTCAAAGCCATGAGAGGTCGATGGACAGAGAAATACCAAGGGACACTGATCACCAGAGTGACAATATCATTTTTCCCTTGCTTGTCTTGAAATGGATCCAACAATTGAGCATCCACAGTGTCACCAACATTCACTGACATTGACCAACAAGAGGTTTGGATACATAGAAATGCAAACATAGATACGGACAATGAGCATCAGGACATGTTAGGCGCAGGGGAAGAATTGATACCAAACAGTGGAACATACTGCGAAAATACCGTCAATGACAAGCGATTACAGGACAATCGGATTCGTAAGCATGACAAAAAACTCCAATCTAAATCTGCTGATGTAAAGACTGGCCAGTGCGGTGTACTAAACTGTACATACAATGAAACACGCAACACATTTTGCAGAGACCGACATATGTATATTTGCACCAAATGCCCCAATGTTCAAGCTTGCCAGCAGTGTTATATGGCAGGGGTACACAAGAGGCACAAAGAACATTTAAAACTGAGAAAGTAATGGAAATGTAATACCTGCTTGATATATTGATGGACCATAAGACCGTTTTTTTTCCTGGTGATATGACCGAACTAATAGGAGCCATTCCGGTTTTCCGAAATGTGATCATTATTCTCTCTCTCTCTCTCTCTCTCTCTCTCTCTCTCTCTCTCTCTCTCTCTGTCTCTCTCTCTCTCTCTCTCTCTCTCTCTCTCTCTCTCTCTCTCTTTAATGTGTACCAATAGAGTACGAAATAAATATATATATATATATTATATATTACGCCATGTTTAAAAATGGCGCTCACCGTGCGTGCGTGCATGCATGCCATGGTATTGTGTGGCATTTGGACATATGACTACCGATGACAATTGCTTCAAACACAACAGAGCGGACAGATTAAAGTTAAGATAGCAAATAGTCTTTTAAGAATAAGTTGCCGACTTTTTCCCCTGGTAACTCGGACAACGTACACCTGAAACCTGGAAAAATATTAGATACCAATCACCGCACCACTGTGGCTTTGCTCTTTCCCCGGCCCGAGTTGACCGTCCAGACAAGCTGAAATAAAATGCTGTGTTCGAGTTGACTTTACTCTAAAATAATGGCACACGTTGGTCAGCGTTTCTATTAGCTTACAAGTTGGTTAGGGTCGATTGGAACCACCGCTTTTTTACGGGTGCTCGTCTATGCGACTTTGCTGGTCGTTGGTTGCGTGTTGCAGGTGGTCCAGGGCTGCCCGACAGATTTGGAGTATTGTAGCAAAATTTTGCTTCACAGTTCTTGAAAAATGCTACAGAATTTAACCAAAATCAGTGTTTCTCGTGTGAAGAAGTTGAGAAAATGCTCCAGGGCATCTAAAGAGATTTCCAGTTGGAACTGTGGACAGCAGTGTAGTCGTTCTTGTCAGCTCATTTAACATTGCAGAGGCGCCTGTGCCAAGGATTGATTGGTTGATTGGTTGAAATTGTCCCTCCAACCCCAAGGGTAGGGATCTCAGTCTTCTTAATTTTCTCTTAAAAGCAGACAAAGTTGGTGCAGATACCACGTCTTCACGCAAATGGCCAGCAAACTCTCTCTTTTAAGAGGTAGAAATGCTGTGAGGGGAGATGAAAACTGGTCGTTTTGACCAGGTGATTGCCCAACACTGGGGACTTAGGTCGGTAATTGCAGTACTACTGTACCATGATTATACCATCCAGAACCTGCCAGGGTATATCAAAGAGAGCGAATGTAAGAACTTTATCAAAAAATAAGGTGAAATAATTCTTGATGTATGAGGTGGGAGTGCTGGACAGGGACCGCTTTATTCAGTATCTTAGTGTTATAAAAATTATGCCTTTGGTGTATATATATATATTAATTTATTGAAAATTTAGGTTTATTTTTTAATTCATAAATAATTAAAACATTTTAGGTACAAACCTGTGCAAAGCAACTAAATGTTTTTCCGACTTCACACTTGCTTTTTCCATGCTCTGATCCACATAAAAATAAGCCATGGCAGGATTCCCCAGGCTTTTGGTGCCCCCATTTCATGCGTAATAGTTTGGTGTGCTTTCAGCAATTATATTGCATCATGCTGACATATGTGTTCTAATATACATGTATTTTATGGATTTTTTTGTATTTTAGTATGTAAATAATGTACACTCTTTTCATGTGCATGAATGAGATATTATCAATCAATCACTAAATATTCAGTGATAAAAGTTAGTATATTTAGGCCTAGTCATTCTCTTAATGTATTTTTTCCTGTTGCCTTTGTAGAGAAAATACACGACTTACTAATTGCAGGATATTCTATCTGTTTATTTTCCCCGAATTATAAATATGGTGAATATATGTGCAAGAATTCTCTGAAGCGTTACATGTTTAAATACAAAAATGTCTTTTCTTAATTGATGACATGGCAATGGGGCTCTTTTTAATTTATTTTTAACTAATTTTTGCTATTTTTCGTCAGATTTTTGTACAATCTGAGGGAAAATAGCCAAATCAGTACAATAATGACTACAATTTAAAATTTTTTAAAAACTTGTGATTTCGTCACTCATGTCAAGGCACGATTTTCCAGTCAAAAATCACCCGAATGCATCACTTTGCATGCTAAATTCGAAATTTTCCGGAGGAGGAGAGGTATGTCCCCAGACCCCCCCCCCCCCCCCCAGCATGCCTTCGGGCGCTCGCTTGGCCCTTTGGGCCACTTTTGTATGATTTGGGCCACTGGCAAAAATATGTACTTTTTTGGGCCACTTGGGTCTCTGACTGTGTTTCTAGCACTGGCCTGGGTCTGTCGTTTTTTATTAGGTTGGGCCTTTTTAGTAGGGTCTGGCTACCGGAACCACACATATATTTTTGTTAGGCCTTACGTAGCTTGGACATTTGACGAAACATGTTTAAAATGGATCTTCTTTCCCCTTTTACGCATAACCTCCTTTGACGTCAGTTTAATGTGTTACCTGGGCACAGCCGGAGGCATTTGTATTACTTAAAAGACATGTTAACTTACGGCTACGGTACATAAGTCACTGGCAAATATTATAGTTATTTAATGTCAGTACGGTTGCTAGTAATCGCCAGTAAAACGCTACAGCTATTCACAATGCCGGAGAGACGTTCGACCACGTCGCCCATTTTTATCATTTCTCGAAGAAAGAGAAATGACAGTCGTTCCAAGTTTAAATTTTGGATTTACAGTGACAAAAATACCAACTTTTTAAGGGAGCAAAGCACAGCCATGGACGATAAATGACGCCGACCAGGGACGCTCCACATGTTGAAACGGAAGCTGGAGGCCTGAGACACGTCCATGGGCGCCCTTGGTCTCTTCCAATGTGACAGTGGCGATGAAAGTCTGGCGGCGATTTGCCTTCATTGTCTCGGCAGACACAATATTTTAGACACTGTATAATACAACCTTCCTTGTAGACAGATTTAAGCTTTGTTTGACTTGAGTTTCTTTCAGCACCATGTGAAGGCAAGACTTTCGGACTCCCGCCACTCGTCTGACTGCCCGTTTCTCCATGTTTCGCCCGTACACAATATAATGTATACAGGACATCGATCAGTTTTTGTCAGGCAGCAAAACGTGACATTGTGAAACACTTGTCAGGTATTGTAAGGCTTTTTTTCCGCAAAACCAGACTACCTTTTCAATCGATACAGTAAACTGAGCTGACTTTTTCCCTCCATTCAGCAGAACTAATAAAGTCGACGGACTCAACTCTCGAGATTTAAAAAAAAAATAGAGAGAGAGAGAGCGAGCCTTTTGGCTGGTATAATTTTCGGGGAATTTAATATTTGTCATTTCTGGGTACGTTATACCTGATGAAGGGCTGCTAACCTCCCAAGTATCTCATAAAACTTAGTGGCATTCAGATATGAATTTTAAAATCATGGTTTCACAAAATTGGGACCAATTGGTCAAAGTCGCTTATTGTATCAAATGATTAATTCGTTCAGGGTGTATGATATTTTTTTTTCAATTGGTGCAACCAAATCCCAAATCAACATACCTGTCACAAGCCGCATATATCCTTCATATCTTTCCAGTCGCTGTATCATTTATGATTGTGTCATGTCCTTTCGTTTTATTAAAAAAAGGGTGGACTTAAATGTCACGAATATCTCCGTTAATTATGAAATGCCTAGTGCCTGTTTCTATCACCAGGATCGCTGGGCGTTATTGCACGATACTTCGCGATGCGTGGGACACATTCGGGAACAGCCATTATCATAGCTTTTGAAATGATTGTGGAAATACTGAAAGATACGCAGCACTTGATTTTTTTCAGTTGTATGTAGTTTCATGCATTCAGGATGCCTGTACACAAGGACAGGGCTCCAGGCTGCTGGAAGTCACCTTCAAATGATGATCCATATGACACAAATGTTGTGGTCCAAATCACCAGCACTTTTAATTTTCCTGCCTGCTTCCATGAGCTACTATAGTTATCATCATCATCATCATCATCATCATCATCATCATCATCATCATCATCATCATCATATCAGTCTCTGATAGTCTTAGTTAAGTGGTTGCAATGTATATTTTTACTGATTTTTTTAGCTTTTATTGTTTTTGTTGTCTGCAGGTGAGACTATGTGATATAAGATCATTAATTCACTAAGTAGCAGACCCAGCAAAATATTAACTAAACTACCCACTCAGAAAAGAAGAGTTGAAGTATTACAAGTTGAAAAATTTCTAAAACCCCATGTCACGATGGAATAAGTGGGGATTTTTTAAGTATACAAATGAAATTTTGGTACCACCACTACTAGCCCTTCACAATTTCATTTATCAGTCGTTTGATTTCCCAAGTCAATGGTTTGAGGGAATGATTAACAACGTGCATAAAAAGAGGTCACAAATATGAAAGAAAAAAACTATCGTAAAACAACACTGTCTGCTACTCTAGGCAAACGGTAGGCTTGTGTTCAAAGTCTCAGCTTTCTTCCAGGATAAGTTTCAGGTTGGTTTCTGTGATAAACTGCGGAGTGTACATAAATTGTATACTTTGTATAGCTTCATCCCCTAATGCATAAATGTTTAGGAAAACCATTGCATTTGGCTTCGTAGATTTTACTTACACGTTTGATTATGGTAATCTTTATGCTCTGTATTATAAACCTGAAGAACGCGGAGTATCGTATATGGTAATTACACATTGTGAAAAGCATTTTTAAGACAGCAATGAGAATGAAATGGAACGGTCTATTAGATGAGCCGTTTAAAAATAAATATTATGTAACCGAAGATGGACTTATTAGTGGCAAGTTATACTGAATACCTAAGTGGCATGGGGTTATTCTTAGACAAGGACCAGATTGTCTGTCTGCCTATTTCCGAAAATGACGTTTAATTGTGAACCTACCAAAAACAAAGATAATGACTTTCCACAAGTCGAATTGTAAGTATATCTTCACACTTGATGACAAGCCTTTTGAGATAAACCAGTTTTAAATACTTTGGTATTGATCTGGATAATACAAAACAACAGCCTTTAGCATGCCTACTTACCAGGTAGAGCAGGATAAGCAAGCCATGCATTCAGGTTCCCGCTTGTGTTAAAGAGCCATGGACAAGCCGAAGCCGTCTCCTGTGACATTGCTTAAAATATTGGCTGCCAGATTCTACCAACCTTGGTGTATGGGTGTGAGGTTTGGACAGGAGAAAAGGAATTTTGTAAAATTTGTCTCATACACACAGGTATGCTTGGTTTAATCTGAATGTGTACATATATATATATATATATATATATATATATATATATATATATATATATATATATATATATATATATACATATATACATATATATATATATATGTATGAATATACAATTGCTTGTCTCTCCGTGTCTGGAGAACCCATTGTTATTAGTAATTTTTGCAATATAGGGTAATCCAGTGTAAATCAATATGTTTAAATTTAACTAAATTTTGATCTTTATAAAGTAAATTTAACTCCTACTTCCTGTTCCTGCCCTTTTTCTGACCGAACACATTACTGATTTTTTCTTATACTGTCCCTATTTATTTTCCCGTTAAGAACAAACTGTTCGGCAGCACTGTACCTCTCAAAGCCCAGGTATTCATAATTCATGTCGTTTGTGAAAGACTGCTTTCAATTTTCCTCTCTGGCAGCAAGGAACTAACGGATGTCCTCAACATACAAATATTTGGTGCTGTGCAATATCATATAAACGAAACTATGGGTTTCGTTTTCTAAATTCTTCAATTATCAACAACATGTCTGAAGTCTTTTTCTAGTGCGCATCCTAAATATTAACACCATTGCTGATATTTGTTGTTCAATTATGTATGCCTGTATCTATTCAATCAATGTTTTGTTCATTTTCTTGATTCCTTATTCAACAGCGAATGACTATAAGTGATCAAGTGTTATTACTTCTACCGTTATGTTATGAAATGGGCTCTACAGTAGCCTGCCACTCACAATGCTTATATTTAATATGTAATGGCAACATAGCTTGTAATGTTCTGTGTGTATTGTATAAATACTTTGGTTCTTTCCATATATGTCGTATATGTGGAAACCAATCATATTAGTCATAGAATGTACTATAGGGTAATCTAGAATAAATAAACGTTTAAACTAATATGTGTGTGTGTGTGTGTGTGTGTGTGTGTGTGTGTGTGTGTGGCTACTGAAACTATAAATTACACCGGTACACGCACTGAACTGGGCAGCGTAATGCAACCTAACATGCCCAATGAAAGAACGTTGTTTTGACGAAACGCACTGAAGTTAGCATCACATTACAAACCTAACATACCCAATGTCAGAACCTACGTTATTATGACGGAACGCATTGAAGATAGCATTATATTACAACCTATAATAGACAATGACAAGACCATAATTATATTAACCACTAAACTGAACGCCAGGTTACAACCGATCGCACACACAATGACAGATCGTGCGTTATTGTGACCATACGAAATAACATGTGCATCATATTACGACCAATAACATAGGCAATGACAGAGCCAACTTTATGTTAACCACTCATTGAAGTGAGCATCAAATTACAACTCGTAACACAATGACAGAACCAGTCTTATGGAGACCAGAAGTGTGTGCTACAATCAAGAGGGTCTCCAGCACATTTATTGACCCACGGGGGGCACGCGCAACCGAATACGGTATTATATTGACTCTAACATGCAGCCAAAAAATTAAATGACATGACGCCAGCAAACTGTCAATCCTTTCTAGATAAATACCCACATTATGTAGAAATACTAATCTATAATGACAGTGAATGTTTGAAGGAAGTAACTTGATCGAATTTGGTTTTATCATGTTTATTATCACAATTGCCCTGTTCCGAACACTTGATACTGTACAGAATGTGAATAAATGCATCAATATTCCTAAACCACATGCTACTATGCATTATATTTGTATGACGAAAAAAAAAAGTAGACAAAGAAATTAAACATTAATTTTCATCTTTAAGAGGAATTTATTTGTTGTTATGGACAGTGCATTTCTGTCTAATACAGCCGTAACGTCGCTAAATGGCTGGCTAATTTGATGTTCAGTGGGATCAAAGAGATCAAACTTGAAACATTTTTTTATACATTGCTTGCTGCACGCACCAAATGCATGTTATAGTTCAATAATTATGACGGTTTGTTACTGCTAAAGATACAAGCACGTGCTCTATCAAGGGTTGTCCAAAATGTCTGCCTGAAAGAAAAAACAGCGTTCATGTGTGTCAACCAAGGAGGTAATACTCCCCAATTCACAGTTTAATCTAATTCAAAATAACTTTTATTTTATTTGGGTATTGTTTGATTTCCACACATCTATATTCCCATGTAATTGATCTCTTATGAGAGACCACCTAATTTGAGGGGCCACTTTTGGACCTTATCTTGGGGTTGTCTACCATGAAATAAAGCAATTCTCAGTAAAACGTTAAAGTTTCAAACTACAATTCAGTACATTCATGCTGCAACATGAATTTTAAAAAATCATAGCATCAGTTAAATATAATAGGAATTGGCAATAGTCCAAAGAATTTATGTACCATGAAAATGTCAATGTCTCAGCCATGACATTTTAATTTCATTAAAATTATGTCAAAATTCATATGTGTGTTTTGCTGTCTGTTATTCTGAAAAACATCTAGGATGCACAATGATTTCTTAGAATAACTTCAGTGTTTTTATAAACATGATTTTGCAAAAGTAAACAATCCTGGACAGCATAAAATTTTGAGTCCAGAGCACCTTTTTCTAACTGTTTTTAATACTTTGATACTAATGCCTTTTCGTTATGTCCCATATGTGAATCACATATTTCAAATTTCGCATTCAAGACTAATTATGGAACAACGGGCTTTCCCACGGAAAAGGTGAAGTCAGAAGCTGCAGTACATTGACTTGTACAGTATATTGCGTTTAATTTTTAAACGACAAGTGCCTTCGGCTGTGCCCAGGTAACAAATTAGACTGACGTCAAAAGAGGTAATGTGTTAAAGGGGAAAGAACATACACTTTCAACATGTTTCAACAAATGTCCAAGTTACCCAAGACCTAACAAAAATAAATGTGTGGTTCCGGTAACCTGACAGACCCTTCTAAAAAGGCCCAACCCTAAAATTAATGAAACAAAAACAAAACACAAAAAATGTACTTTTAAGGCGCCCTACCCTAATAAATATTGGTCGCCCCAGGCCAGTGCTACAAACTCAGTCAGAGACCCAAGTGGCCCAAAAAAGTCCGTAGTATTTTTTTCAGTGGCCCAAATGTGACCTATATTGCCCAAAGGGCCGAAGGCATGCTAGCGGGGTCTGGGGGCATTCCCGCACCCGCACCCGCACCCGCACCCGCATCCTACGAAAAATTTTGAATTTCAGCATGCAAAATGATTGATCTGGGGAGTTTTGAGTATCTTGCCATCACATAGTTGACAAAATCACAACATGTTAGTCATTATTGTACTGATTTGGATATTTCAGATTGTAGAAAAATCTGATGAAAATTAGCTAAAATTAGTAAAAAAAAAATAAATTTAAATAAACATCGCCATGATATCAATTGAGATAAGACAAATTTTGCATTCATACATGTAAGGCTTTAGAGAATTTTTGCACACACATTATGTTTATTAAATCGGGGAAAATTAATATATATATATTATCCCACAAATAGTAAGGTGTGTATTTTCTCTACAAAAGCAAGAAGACAAAATACATTAAGATAATCACTAGGCCTGAATGTACTTAATTTTTATCACAAAATGTTGATCAATAATATTTTGTGCACACATATGCCAGGATGGTGCAATATAATCGCTGAAAGCACACCAAACATGAAATGGGAGTACCAAATGCCTTGGGAATCTTGTCTTGTCTTCTTTCCATGGTGGACCACAACCTGAAAACAGCAGAAATGCAAGTATGAAATCGGAAAAATATTAAGCTGCTTTGCACAGGTTTGTAGCTGAAATACTTTAATTATATATGAATTAAAATATTGATCTAAATTTTCAATCAATTGATATACAAATAAATATAAGCACCAAAGGCGTAATTTTTAAACTCCAGGGACCTGCTATATATACATATATTTCAGGTCCCAGATAACATTAAGATACTGAAACTATTAATATATAAAGCGGTCCCTCTCCAGTGGCAGTACTCCCATCTCATGCATCAAGAATGATTTCCCCTTATTTTTGAAAATGTTCTTACATTCACTCTCTTTGATATACCCTGGTAGGTTATGCATGGGAATACATATAATCATGGTACAGTAGTACCTGCAATTACCGACCCCAGTCCCCACCTGGTCAAAACGACCAGATTTCCTTGGAACAAGTGCTTTTGCAATGTTAAATGATCTCATGTGCAAGACCACGGTGCTGTCCAGTTGCAGTAGCAAATTTACATTCTCTGGATCATTTTCTCAATAAACTTCTTCACATGAGAAACACATATTTTAGCTAAATTCTCTAGCATTTGTCAAGAACTGTGACGCAAAATTTTGCTATAATGCTCCAGTTGGACAACCTTGGACCAGCTGCAACACGCGACCGACCAGAAAAGAAAAACCACAAACAACCACCCGTAAAATACGGTCGTTCAAATCAGTCGTAACCAAGTAGTAAGACAAAGTTAACAGAAAAGCTGGCCAACGTGTGCCGTTATTTTGCAGTAAAGTCAACTCAAAAACAGCATCTTATTTCAACTTGTCTGGACGGTCAACTTGCGGCGGGGAAAAAGCATAGCTGCCACGATGCCAGCGCTATCGGTAGCTAGTATCGCTAGGTTTCAGGTGTCCGGTCTCCAAGTTACCAGAGCAAATGGTCGTCAACGTATTTTTAAAACATGACTTACAATCGGGCCGGGGAAAAAGCATAGCTGCTGCTACAAGAGGGGTGCGGTATCGGTATCCAGTATCGCTATGTTTCAGGTGTCCGTTTTCCAAGTTTCCAGAGCAAACAGTTGTCAGCGTATTTTTAAAAGATGACTTACAATCTTAACTTTAATCTGCCTGCTTTGTTCTGTCTGAAGCAGTTATCATCGTTAGTTATAAATCCAAAAGGGATACGGCACGCTCGAGCGCCATTTTGGACATTGCGCAATTAATGCATTGATTACGGGACAATTTCGCAAAAGTACACTTGATTTGGATATCAAAGTGAATCCCGGCCACATCATGTATATATAATTATTGATGCTCTGAAATAATTGAAAAATATATATTTAGGGTTTCATATATTATAACCCTCTTCCCATCCCCATTTGGCACGATCGTCCCAATGCTCATTCACAAACCATTGGCATTGTGTGCAGAACTCACTATTTTAACAATGGCAGCCAAGTCGATTGGATATTTTGAAGGGGTAGCGTCCAAAATATATGTGTGTTTAGTGTTACGGGAAGGTTAATTTGTCGAATAAGTGTAATGTACAATATATAGTGGGACTTTTCCAGAGTGAGTATTACCTGAAAATGTAAATACAAGGACGAACGGTAACCAGTTGGGATGTTTGTGGCTATGAGGGATCACGTAAGGCGCAAAGTTTGCAAAATACGGCAGCCAGGATAGTTACAGGAAATTTTAATTATAGAGACATCAGAGGTGAAGAGTTGGTAAAAGTTCTAGGTTGGCAAACCCTCTGTGAACGCAGGCGTTTTCACATTGCAATCTTAATGTATAAATGTATATATAGTTTAGCACCGCATTATCTGTCAGATCAAGTGACTTGTGTGTCAGATGTAAATATTTACAACACAAGAAGTACCATAACATTAAATGTTTTAGTACCAACCGTAAATTAAATCGCAACCTTTTTAAATAGTCATTCGCTTACAATGGTGCCATCACCTGGAATGCAATACCAGATTTTATCAGGAGAGCAGAAGACCTGCCTACTCTTAAAGTACTATATAAACGCTTCTATTTCTGAATTGGATGCTCTTTTCAAATCATTTTGGTACCCCTGCTACTATGTAGTATTGTATATATTTTTGTGTATATATTGTTCAATGTGTTTTACTTGTATGTGTATTTATTATCTTGATGTATGCTGGGTCCCTTGTAAGAACAGAGCTTTGCTCTGATAGGGCTACCCAGGGTGACTATATTCATAAATAAATAAATAAATAAATAAATAAATAAATAAATAAATAAATAAATGAATGAATGAATGAATGAATGAATGAATGAATGAATTAATTAATTAATTAATTAATTAATTAATTAATAAAAAATAAATAAATGAAAAAATTAATAAACCAGTTGTAGGCCCCAGAAATAGTATATTGTATCAGACATAGAAGTCGCCATGAGGCAATGAAATAAGGGTCAGCAATAGGCTGAGTGCCAAGCGCCCCACTGCCTCAAAGACGAAGCTCAATGGAGAAGGCTGCCCCGATAGTGGATACAGGTCTGAAAGTACTGGCGAGTTTTTATACAAGTGGTAAACAGGTGTGAATTTAAACTCGAATCGCCCAGCCGTAATTCAGTGTGACAGATTTGCGGGAAGCGTTTTCGTAAGTTAGACAATCGGTTTGGAAGTCGACGTAGAGTGGTGTATTTCTCAGTTTAGATTTGAAAGTATCTATGAAAGATGATTGCTTGATATCAAAGAGGGTAGAAATATGCTTTATCCTTCTAATTCTACTCTCCTTGCTACAAGGTAGAGTGTCAGGTAGTTCGGTCATGGGCGCATCTACAAGGTAGAGTGTCGGGTAGTTGTGTCATAGGTGTATCTACAAGGTAGAGTTTCGGGTTGATTTAAACGTATTTTATTTCTCAAAATGGAAAAGGAACTGGAAAACAAGCCGAGGGCTTATACAGGTTCCTCTCTCTATACACGATGACATATATGAACTGTATGTCATACATACACAAATAATAATGCATTGTATCTCACAATAATCATGTATCTATTAAAATTTATATCATATTGAGCAGTTTTGTATTTCTATTACGTGTACTATGTACAGTTGTATTGACGCCAGAGGAAGTACATGCGTGTTAGTTCTCATATCTATGAAGGGAAAGATAGAAAATGCATCAAAAACGTTTTTTCTCCGAAATGAATTTTTTAACCGACTGAAATAAATGTTTGTTCCACGGAAAACTTTGATTTTGATCTCAAAATAAGAAAAATTAGCAAGTTAATTTTTAGGGTGAAAGTGTCTTATTCTGATGGTATCATAGTTTGACATTCAAGAAGAAAAACCTAAGTAAGTCACAATCTGCCCCACAAGCACAGGCCGGCGAGTTAACCAGACCTATTTTGAACATATAACTGTTTCGGGTAGTTCTGTCATAATAGTATCTACAAGGTACAGTACTGAGTAATTCTGACTGAGGTTTTTTTAATCTTCGTCTTTTGGGGATTTTTTGGATTGGGGGGCGGTGATTTTTTTTTTTTTTTTTTTCTTTGAAGGGGGTTGGGAGGATTGTTTTTCTCTCTCTCTCTCTCTCTCTCTCTCTCTCTCTCTCTCTCATAATGGGGAAAAGAAGTATCACTGAGCTAATGGCATGAAAGGTGACACGCCATCACCTGCCCACTATTCAATTTTGTCAAGACCAGCATTTATTCTTTCAGAGGACACCAATGAGCTATGAATAATTCCGGGTGTGCTTCTCTCGTCAGAGCCAAGGTCGTCAATGGGTTATGAGTAATTTCGAGTATGCTAGTGTCGTCTGAAATACATACAGTTATCTCCCTCCAAAAAGACAAAAATCTAGTTTAGGAGCTATACTCCTTGATAAATGTTCAAGACTGTACTCTTATCATTCGGCATCATATGACAGAAGACTCAAAACGCCGAGAAAAGACCAGCTGAGCATTTGGTGCCAAGAAACGCCAACGAAATATGACTAGAAAACCTTCCTCTGGCAGTTCTCATCATGTTGTCGGAGAAATCTGCATGTCCACCACTTCTTTGTCATTCCTTTACCTCTTTTGCAAGAAACACTCAGATAATGTTTACTTCTAGTCGCTCTTCGGTGTGCTTGAATAAAAACGCCGAGAACCCAAGGCACCTCTCTGCTCCAACCTAATCTCGAAAGTGCTGAGAAGATTGAAAGTAACTTTGTACCCCAACCTCCAAGCAAAAAAAGCCGAGAAACTGTTTACTTTTCGCCCAGCATTACTCAGAACAGCTTTTATGAAAAAAGTAATGCTCGGGATTCACGGGGTACTTTTCAATTGTAATTCTCCTCCTGCAACTTTGCTATGTGCAGAGCGGTTTTTCCCTATCCCACATCAGAGTTTGTCGTCACTTTTACCCAGAAACGCCGAGGTGGGGACCAGCATCAAGAGTATTCAGGTTTTTCCTTGCCGTTTGGTCAATTAAATATATTTAAACCCGACACACATTGATCAGGAATATGCTGCTGTATGTTGATTTTCTTTGAACCCCTCAGCATTTCTGAATACATTTGCTAGTGAGAAACTTTTCACTCAGAGTGTTAGTCGAGAACGGTTAAATATCCATTTAGTTGCCAGTTCTAAACTCCAGAAACGAACATTGACATGATATGTTCATTACAGATTACAACCTCAACATTGGATGGCAATACATACATTGTGGTAAAACGTTCCATTGTAAAAGTTATACAGCAAAAGGCGATTGAGTCATTGATGATAACACCAAGCAATTTAGTTACTTTCACTCTGTCTAAATGTGCTCCATTCAATACAAGGGATGCAAGTTCTGGTGGATATTTACTGAAGGAAATGTGCATGCCTTTGGTTTTATTAGTGTTAAGCACCATCTTGTTTCGTGGTGACCAGTTGTGAGAGTGATCCAGGTGGGGTTGCGTGTTTCCTGACTCATCTGTCTTGATGTAGACAGTCGGGGAAGTGTCATCCACATACTTATGGATGAAACAGTCCGGGTTTTTTATTTTTGATATTAACCACCGACTGCAAGTCATCTTTAATCCTATAGAATGATTCTTATCACATTGCGATGATATAACTATAAATGTTAAAATGATCACTAGCACTATGCCGGTTAGAGTAAATCAAAGCATACAATTCTCAAGGCAAAACATATGGAAAAGAAATGCACCAAAATTTTTTAATGAACTTATACCTGACAAGGTTAACAGATTTAAAGGTTTTTTGTGCAAATATTAATGAAGTGCATATTTTTTCAAAGAACATGATCGAAAGATTTCGAATCTGACTAAAATGTCAACTCTGTGAGTTAGTTATTAACTGTATATGCCCCAAGTTATCAGTGAGATAACTGCTTTCCTGGGCGCGATATGTGCACATTGCACTGAAGCGCAAAGATGAAAGCTGTTGACAATTCTTATGGTCGCAGCAACTGTGGCCGTGGCCGTACTTAAATAAAAGATTGGTTTGCAAAGAACATGTGTCAAGGCTCTATTCTAGGCCCACTTCTCTTCCTAACATTAAGTAATGATGTTACCGATACCGTTGCCTGTGATATTAAGTTATTTGCATACGACATTAGCACACTTGAATTTATTCCTAACCCAATTACATTCTATGAAAGACTAGATGCTGGTCTCGGTAGAATTGACATTTGGATACGTTACGCCGTGTCACTTTTGATACCGCCAAAATCAATTGTTCCCATTTCCTCCGCTTAGAAGTAGGGACAGATCCATATGACACCCTACCTTGGATATACGCCCATATACGTGAGGCTCAGCAGCGCACTCATTTAGGGATCATTATCCCCGCGCCACTAGGTGGCCATGCGGAGATATTAAAATCACAGGAGATTTTACTGTATAATCGTTAGATCTCAAATTTGGGATTTATATGGCTTTATGTGTGTATGTTGTGGGAGAAAGTGAGTAACAAAGGTGTGCATGCACTTATCACTATCTGCCATAAAGATCTGTTAAAAAAAATCTAATGAAATACTGAGAGGGTGCGATAGGGTAGAGCGCGTTTGAATTTGTTTTTAAAACTGAGAATTAGCTTTTAATGGTTTATAGAACAGGTCTGTATCAAACAATGAATCAAAATTGACAATGACTGCACTGTAGTGCTGTACTGGTAGTTGGGTTACCGTCGTTGAGTTCTTCACAAAATCCTGTCTTCGTGTCACAATGAATTTACCGTTACTTCACATGATCATTTTGATAGTGATGTATTATTAAATCTACTAAAATAATTACTGTCATTTATATATATATATATATATATATATATATATATATATATATATATATATATATATGTATATATATATATATATATATATATATATATATATATATACATATATATATATATATATATATATATATATATATATATATATATATATATATATATATATATATATATATATATATATATTTGTAATAACAAAAATTGTGTTTGCATTCGGCGTGATTGTAAACTTTGCTGTTGCGCAGGCTCGTTGGGAAATCCCGGCCCGGAAATCCCATGTCACGTCATTTCGGAACAAGTAGGCTAGTCAAGCCAACCTAGCCAGGAATCACATGTAAATACATTGAAAAAAAAAAAAAACCATAACGCATCTCTCTCAACTTTCTTACACCAGGGACGTGCTATAACACGTCCCTGCTTACACAATCCCCCCCGTACGAGCCATACCAGCCTGGTAAGATAACGCTATCTTCCACAATTAAATCGACTGTCTTTCCTGTATTCTGTCATAATTCACGTTTCACTTCGCCCAGTGGCAATTTGTGTGACGTTGTACAGTGGTAAATAACTGTTTTGTCAACGCCCTCTGAGAAAAATTGGAGCTTGTGATTGGTGGCTGAAACGAAAGCCCGCCAATCTTGACATCATGGTGGTCCAGTTCTGAACAAAGCTTTGTGATTTACCATATTGTCTCAGACATGGCAGAGCACTCTGGGCATCTTACAGCAGGCTGATGGTGACTGTTGTCCTGTAGGACTGCTCTTAATTGGTGAATGTAGTCGAAAGATTGACAACTGTTTGCCTGTAAGACTGTCCTTTCTGACTTGTTGAAAGCCAGCTGCCTTTTTTTGTGTGAAAAGTTGCATTGCAGTAATATCGTCCTGTGTATATTTGCAAAATAATAAACTCTGCCTGCAAGGCTACCCTGCATGTTGTGGGAGGCTGACATTCTTGGTGCAGTAACCTTTCTTTTGAGATACCACTCCATTGAAATACTACATGATATTTGTGACCACATTTACTAAGTCCCAAGTGTCAATTTTTATATGTTATTTAATCGTTGTTGAAAGACCAGTACCTGCTGTACTTCAATTTTTTGGCCTGTTCGAGTAATGGGCTTTCAAAGGGGGAACAACTGCACTTGTCAGCATAAAATGGATTGCTCCCCCCCCCCCCCATCCCATGCAAGTAACCAGTTGAGCTTTAGCTATTTTGAACCCTTTCAAATGGATAAAAATGAATCTTTGTATATTTGTACTTGTCGAAAAAAATCACGGACAGTGTTTTGTTGCGCGGAGATTTTGAGAGCACAGTAAGTTTGCTCACAGTTCTTGTTATAGGCCTGCGGCAAATCTGAGAAACAGGCCTTATTTAAGGAGTTTGGTATACCCGTCTGCCTTATAGCTGTAACATACCTCATTCTTTTGCAAATCTTCTGTAGATTTCAAATATGCCTGTTGTGGAGCTCTCATGTGGTCCTGTTTTACGGTATATGCAAATTAAGAAACCCATATAGTAGAGCAGCTAAATTTTCAAAAAAGGCTTATTTTCAGTTTTCGGTCAACCGGAAAAATACCCGGCTGGATTTGGTATCAATCAAAAGATCAGAACCTGAATTTAAAGTTAGGTAGGGTGTACTATCAATTTCATGGTCAATTTGTATTTATATTGGTTACCATGGCAACGAAATTAAGTTTTCATAAAATGAAGGGAGAATCACCTTATTAACCATAACTTTATACACATACAAGGTACCACCCCACATCTTTACATCAACATACCTTCTTTGCAGGTGTTTCATAAGAAACCAGTTTGAGATAGTAAGTGTCAACAGTTGGTTGCCATGGCAACAGAATGTTTGTAAAAATCACTTAAATTTGCATGTAAACACTAGAAACGTATTTATAGTTTTAAATATCGGGAATAATTTTCATAACATTTGATGTTCAAATGTAAAGAGATTCTTTCTGCACTAACAATGTTGTCAATTGAGTGAAGGAAGACTGTTTTTGGTCGCATTGCAACGTTCTTACAAATGTTTACATACCTAAAAATGAGCAGATTTTTGGTGGATATTTCAATTGGTCATATGGCCAGTGCTGCGCATTGCTGAGAAATGATACATACATGTGATAATATTGCCAGAAAATCTGTCCGTAAACAAAAAATACTTAGCTCACTTTGGTATTAATTGAAAGATAAGAACCCTGAATTAAAGGTTAGGTAGAATGTACCATCCATTTGATGGGCAACATATGTTTCTATTGGTTGCCATGGTAACGACTTTTTTGAGTAATCCAGGGAAAAACACATTTTTAACCATTAAGTAATGAAAATGCAAAGTACCACTTCACATCAGCATACCTACTATACAGGCATTTCCTAAGAAACCAGCTTGAGATTGTAAGTGTCAAAAATGGGTTGCCATGGCAACGGAATGTTACTAAAAATTACATAAATTTGTAATCAAACATCAGAAGCTTGTTTCTAGCTTAAAATTTTACGAATACTTTTCATCAAATGTGCTGTTAAAATGTAAAGAGACTCTTTCTCCACTAAATTTGATGTAAATTGAGTCAAGTAGGCGTGTTTTATGGTCACCTAGCAACGTTCCTCCAAATGTCAAGATTATTCAAAAGCAGATTTTTGTTGATATTGGGCACGCATTATCAACCCTCTTGCAAACTGCTGAGCAATGATACATATGATAATACTACCAGTATATGTTTTTATAAACTTTCCATATTTCCCTGTAGTTACTCCTGTGCTAAAGCAACATTATTATGTCTTTTTTACAATAAAATTAAAGAATTTGTCGCAAATTTTGTGCCTTTTTCAAACATATTTTTCATCTAACTCCAATTAAGGTATTCATGACACTGAGCGCATACTTATCAAGCATATATATTACCGATCATATCCAGCAAAAAGATGGTAAAATTGTCAGAGCTCCCAAAGAACATCCTTATCGCAGTTGGCGCATGCGCACCTAATCAGCGCAATTTTGTCTGATTTTTTTGTGTCAATGTAACAAACCATTTTATATTCAACACCATGTGCCCCCCTTCCCCCCCTTCCACAAGAAAATATTCAGACAACTAACGTGGCAAAAAAGCCTCAAAATTGCCACATTTAGTTGCACTTCTAGAACTTTAGTTCACTGCTCATTGGCAGATGTCTCAAACCTACATGTGATAGGTAGAACTTTGTGTCTGTCTGCAATAGTTTGGAAGATATGGAGTTTTTAAAATTTTAATTGTCCCTAATTTGCATAATTTTAAATACTGTGACTATTCCAAGTCAGGTGCTTAATTTCACCGGTAGGTGAGTCACCAAGGCAAGTTTTGTGATTGTCGGAATAACAGTGTGTGAGAAAAACTCCAGACAAATTTGGTCATAAAGAAGAAAAGAAAGAAAGAAAAGAGGGAGGAAAGAAGGAAGAAAGGAAAGAAAAACACAATTCTTTGAAAAACAAAATGTCTGGGTTTGCACCCAGACATTAAAAAGCCACTAACACGTGTCCTATAGAACAAAGCTTGCTGGAGATCTATCCAAGGTACATCTGCAGCAGCGTCAAGTCTGAAGTGGATCCAGTAAACTGTGTTTGTGAACATTATGTATACATGTATTCACAGCAGCCTATCACTGTACCAATGGCAATGTGTACTCTCATTTATACTCACGATTTTTTTGGTGAAAAATCTGGGGCCGGGAGGAAGCATCGCCTAGCGACTTAAATGGACACCAAGTCAAAGTAATACCCACCACCTTTGAACAGAGTTCAGTCAGTGATTTTAGAGAAGTCGAAAGCAAAAAATGACTAGAAAATATTTGCTTCACAGCAAATCTGTCGGGATACCTTCAAAATGAGAACAGTTTGAAATGCTACACTTTGCCATTGTTCAGCATAGTCTAAATTTTGTGGATTAATGCTAATTTACATAAATTAGAATGCTATAACTCTTTGGTTCTTGGTTCATTGGATGTGGGTATGTCACAAACTTACAAGGTAAAGTTTGAATGACATTACTATCTGTAATAGTTTTGATAGCTATTCAAAAACCTTAATTTTGTGTATTTGCCTAATTCGCATAAATTAAAAGCCTACAACTTTGGTTTATGGTTCATGGGATGCAGCTTTGCCACATACCTACAAACTGAGGTCGGAATGGCACCTCTATGTATAATAGTTTTGAAGTTATTCAAGATTTAAATTTCTTGTATTCATCTTATTGGCATAAATTAAAATTGTACAATTATGGATGATGGGTCATTGTATGCAGCTATGTCACAAACCCAAAAATTGAAGTTGGAATAGCAGCTCTATCTATAATAGCTTTGAAGCTATTCAACATTTGAAATGTTGCATATCCACTTAATTTGCATAAATTAAAAATCCTATAACTTTGGTTCATGGTTCATTGGATGTGGCTTTGCCACAAACCATTATATTGACCTTGGAATTTCATCTCTATCTATAATAGTTTTGGCGATATTCAACTTTTAATTTTTTCAATGCTCCTTATTAGCATAAATTGAAATTCTACAACTTTCATTTACTGTCCATTATATTGGCAGGTGTCCCAAACCTAGATGTGCCCATTAGAATTTTGTGTTTATCTGCAATAGTTTCAAAGATATGGAGCTTTTAATTTTTAGAAAGGCCCTAATTTGCCTTATTTTACACATGTCGATTATTCCAAATCATATAAGTCAACTGCCTTACTAGCTCTGTTACCATGCCAAGTTTAAACATTGTAGCTTGCACAGTGTCTGAGAAAAATTCCAGACAAATTACGTTGTGGAAATAAGAAGAAAGAAAGAAGAAATTTTGAGAAAACAGTATGTCTGGGGTAACACTAATTAATATATATATATATATATATATATATATATATATATATATATATATATATATATATATATATATATATATATATATATATATATATATATATATGTCATATTATATTATATACTCAGTTGCCCACTCTGTGTAAGTAAAGACAAAATATTTCGAAAAACGAAGTGATTTGTAGTAACTGACCATTTAACAATATTGAAATAGGAAATGGCGATTTTGGTCTTTTTGCATGTCCCAAAAAGACTTGTATAATGCAAATATATGCATATGACATTAATATATAGACACAGCTTTATTTGTAAGATAGTTTTGGTGCCTCAAGGAACCTAAAAGATACGGTTCTGCAATTTAAAATAATAAACCTATATTAAATAAATCTATTCGATTTCATTAAGGTGATGGTTTTGCTTTTCAGACATAGGTATCTATTTTTGCTCATAGCATAAAACTGGACCACCTGAGAGCTCCGCGACAGGCATTTTCTAAAAGTAGACAAAGTTTTACATCAGGTAGGCTATATTGTAGCTATAAGGCAGGCGGGTAGACCAAATTCATATTTTGGCCTCAAATGCCGCAGGCCTGTTATGCCTGAAAACTGAGCCTGACATCCCCGTATTACCCGCCATTAGCTAGGGTATTCAGCGCCTTGATCCCTTGCATCGACTGTGAGTCAAAATACCAGTAAAACTGTACATAACCATATGCATTGAATCCTAGAACATGGAAATATCATTTTTTATATTTGTACTGCTGTCCACTGTAAATCTGTTGACACTATCCAGCATGAAACAACAAGAACATGATTGGGGGCTCCCCGTCATACACTTTCCTTTCTCTTATCGCCGAGATGGGCTTGCAAACATTTTGTGATCGCTGCAAATATCAAAAACTGATTCTTTTGAACAAAATATACATTTTATTCACCTCAGTTTCTGCAAAATCTTTCCTGATGATTTTTTACTTGACACTAGTTTTAGTTTAAGAATGTATCTAAATATCAGACGATACGATTGCGATTTAAAATGTGCGATTCGGGGACCCTTTTTGTTTTGTTTTTGTTTTTTTTTTTTTTTTTTTTTTTTTTGTTGTTTTTTTTTTTTTTTTTTTTTTTTTTTTGTTTTGTTTTGGTTTTTTTTTGGGGGGGGTTTGTTTTTGTTTTTGTTTTGTTTTTGTTTTTTTTGCTTTGGACCGCATACTCGTGAATTATTCAGCTCTTGATATCAGAAATTCTGAGTTTCCAGATACATTTAAATCAAATCTGACAAACATTCTGCTCTATGCTGATTTCCAGACCGATTACCTCACTTCAAAAAAAAAAAAGAAGAAAAAGAAGAAGCGAGAAACAGAACCAAAAAGAAAAGCAAAAAAAAATCACTTTCCACAAATCTACCACTCTTAATTATCACTGGGCCATTCGAGTTTAAGTGCATATCTTTTTCAACTGACATTGTACCGCCCGCCCCCCTACTTTTTTATTGTTTCCTTGTATATCCCCGATAAGAATGCAGAAGTAAACCATTGAGAACGGTGTATCACCTTCTAACTCCAACAGTTAATTCTAATATTAGGAAAAGAAACATGGCAAGTCACCCTTATCTGGTATCCCAAGGTCACCAGCTGGAAAATGTCTACCAACATAAAAATTTAGATCCTGTATCTGTGATCGGTTGGACGATCATATAAATGTAATAATCACGAAAGCCACCAAACAGCTCAACATCTTGAAAACTTTACAGTATATTCTTGAAGCATGCTAATATCACACCACTATATAAACAAAAGAGATCCTAGCTTATATAATGGCTACAGACTGAGCTGGTCGGAAAATTAATGAATAAAGTAACTTTAAACATGTCTTCGCTTTCTAAGGATAATTCAATTCTATCTGCCAATCAATCTGGATTAATACCTGTGACTCAGAAGTCAGCCAGCTTTTTGCACTTTATAATGAACTATGCCTTGCAATAGGCTTGCAGAAAGATGTTCAAATTGTGGTTCTTGATATAAGCAAAACGTTTGATCGTGTTTGGCACAGTGGTTTATTGTATAAATCAGGATGCAATGGAATACCAGGCTCCCTACTCAGTTAATTTAAATTTTACATATTCAATCGCCAACAGGGCGTCGTATTGAATGGACAAGCATCTGACTGGAGAACAATAAATGTTGGTGTTCCTTGGGCTCTGTACTAGGACTTCTTATTGTTTTGGGCATTGTTCAGTCTAACATAAATCCCTTTGCAGCTAATACTTTCTTCATCCTCACTGTCGATAATCCCAATTTAACTCCAAAGTTGGTGAAGAAGGACCTCACCGTCATTGAGTTTTGTTCTAATGGCTGATTGGTTACTTTTAATGCTTTGAGGAAATATGCAAGCTAATACAAACGTATAAGATGAGTAACAATGTAGTTCCATGTTACCTCAGTGTGATTGTTCCCAATGATCCACATTTCAATAGAAGGAATAATACCGAAGAGCCCCCTGACCTTTTGCATTTCAGAACAAGAACTGATTTATTCAATAAATCATTTCCCCTTCTACAACAAAGGTTTGAAACCAACTGCCATTAGAAACAAAAAACAAGCCCCTTTCCGAATTCAAAAACAAATTTACCGTAACTGACCCTCGACCAGTCAGGCATACAGAATTATACAATGAGGACAGAAGATAAGATTACTTTTGGGGCTTCACCAACCGAGTGTACACTTATTTTACAACGGTGTTTCCCATCTCTAATGTGCTGATGCAGGCAACGCAACTTTTGGCACTACTTTCTTGTCTGTCCCTATCTTACTATTCCGAGGAATCACCTCTACAAGGTTGTAACAAACTATGCTCCATTTAGCCTCGAGACAATTTTATGGTACTTCAGACTGCAATTTTGAAACTAACAAAACAAAATTTGTAAGGTCACGACTTCATATTTAAGAACCATACGTTTTCAGGTTGGTTGGTGCCGTTACATGATTGAGCATGGTTGTTGCTCCGAAGCTCTGATGTTAGAGGTTAATTTAATTTCCATTTACCATCCAACTTATTTTCAGATTTTGTGATATTATAATAGCCCACTGTCCATCATGGGAAGTTCTTGGTGTCCTACTTCAACATGGCGACCAGGTTTATACTCTGCTCACTCGTGTATAAAGTCTTGAATACTCGACTCGGAGAGCATAGGACTCCACCCTGTTTTGTTCTGTCTGTCCTGTGACCACCGTCCTTTCTCTGTAAGAGTAGTTAATATCTGACGTTGTCCTTCTCCTCGATTGTTTTCTGTGGAACAAAATGTGTTTAAAACAAACAAGAAGTACACATTTTGTAAATGTTTATACTAATAGCTTTCAATCTATTTTAGATACCGTGTACTTAAAACGTTTTGGAGTATCTCTTGTTCGCAAACGTTTCATAAGAAGTTGGACATTTTGTAAGTGTTTATTTGCAGACATGAGCCCTGATAACGTTAAATTCGCATTTTATTAAACATAATAAGTGTAAAATACGTGTGATTAAATTAATACTGATACATTTAGGTCCATTTTATGTCTATGATGAATGATACTAAACTTCATTACGTCATTGGTTCTAGTGGCTATTGTCTTGTGTTTGGTCCTACCAAACTTGATTTGCCATTAACTGTATTGTTTACTGTCTTGTGTTTGTTTCAATCAAGTGGTCAGAGTAATTCAGTTTGATTTATGGACTGTGCGTCGGCATAGTTCCAACGTGACTCCATCTCTGTCCAGTTACTTTTTGTCTCTTATTAGGCAAGAAACGAATGTAGAACACGCGGTATATGGGAGATGATAAATCGAGATCAGATTTATTTACATTTCAAATCGGATTACCATGAACAATGATCAAAATAAATGTGCCTTCCGATGCTTTGCAAACAGAGACGGCAGTTTCCATTGGCAGCGTAAAAGACGAGATGAGTGCTCGGCCTCGGGATGGACTCAAGGTCCACATATTGTTGATTGGTTCCGTATAATACTGATCATGTCATTTCAACTCTCCTTTCATATTTGTCATCTCGTTTTTTACGTCTCTGTTCTTTTGTATAAATACACGATTCGTGTCATTGGGTAAATTGAGTATTCAATAAGAGATATCATCAGAATAATGCGGGATCCTATGTTGAAGACCATCTCCAGAAATAAGATTTTGAAAACAGGGTCACATGGACTGTCGTCTGCTTTGTCTCGTGCCTTTTTTCCAAGTTAAGCGAAAATTTATCACATCGTTTCTAGAAGTAGATTTTGCATCAAACATCATGAGGTGTTCAACTGTCCAATATTGCGCAATGCTGTATTTGTGCAATTTATGTATACATGTGTCTGTCTCTGTGTATTTTCACGTTGTCCACTAAGCTGCATGTATGTCAGTTTGTTATTATTTTATGATTGAGGGTGCATAGTTTTTCTGTTGTGCGCGATCAAATTTTTGTTCGGTATCTTGTGCTGCCTTTAACATATCAAAATGTGTTGTCCTGATGTTTGACATCAACTTGTGAGGCTAAACTAGGAGGAAAAAATGAATCTCACCACGTTCAAGAAAACCTTTTAAAAAGTCCTACAATTTGTTGGCTTTTTTGTCTTCAAAGTGACTAATTAAGTCAATGTCAAGGTTCTGTGTTTGGTTTGTTTTTGTTTTTTTTTTTGTTTGTTTTTTTTTTTTTTGTTTTTTTTTTTTTTTGGTTCGCTGATTCCTTTTATATGATACAACATACATAATTTGGAAAACAAAATACTTATCCGTGTAGCGTAGAAATATGTGGGGCATTTATTCAAGAATGCACTTTTGTGAACCTTTGTTTATATATACCACGTGTGTGTGTGTGTGTGTGTGTGTGTGTGTGTGTGTGTGTGTGTGTGTGTGTGTGTGTGTAATCCTCAAAATATTATTTTGTTACTCATGATACATATTCAGATCTCAAACTTTCTAAAAATAAGTGGTTTTCCATTATTTGTGGTTTAAGTCAGGGGCCCCTTATATCTCAAGCCACTGACGTACCTTTGCTTCTACCATGACACCCTACCATAATTAGGCCTTTCTACAATCTACAGAAATGAGTACATTATTTTCCGTTGTTTATATACCCCGTTCTAGATTTTTTTTTTGCGCAGCAAATGAAATGTTTCTCACATTTGTAAACTTATGTACTTCAAATCAAAGTCAATAAAAATTCTGCGTCCGTGTCTTTAACAAATCTTTTGAAGGGCTTTAACCCTGAAACTACTCAAAAAATAATGAGCTGTCCTTGTAATACATAATGTATCTGTTCTGTTCACAATAAAAAGACAGAGGTCAAATAAAAAAGTTATAATTGTTTAAAATATAAAGAAGGAAATGCAAGTGCCAATGATTTTCTATACAAGTTGTCTGGTAAAATACACTGTAACAAATTATATTCACAAAAGTGGGTCCCTGGGTGTGTGGTAAACTCCGTTACAGACCCTAATTCATTCAATGACGGCTTGTTACAATATTTCAACTTACTCCAGTATGTGGCAGTGATAGTTTCTTGCTGCAAATCTCAATGACATTAAGGAAAAGTTACACCCAGTTATCAATTGTCCAGTCATTTGTTACGAAGTAGAACAATGCAGATTGTACAGGATTTGACATTATACGAGACATTACTGTCCATTTCCTTCCGTTATTACACAAGTAATATACTTTGAGCACAGGAAGGGGGCATACCCCTAGTTGTAGAGTATGTTCTACCAGACTGTTATCAAGGAGGAAAAGGCTATGACCCGGTTGGGAACAGTCATGGGTAAATGTCTGATGCATTGCAGTTACTAAAAAACCAAAAATTAGGTGAATCCTGATGTATTATGTGATTCAGATCCACTACCTGTAGGAATTCAGCCATGAACGTCGTCAAGATGAAGGGATAGTCCAGCGTTAGTGCTGCTTTTGGAAGGGGATAATGTCTCCCTCGCCAGATGTCACTGCACGTACCTTACAACTGGAACCCAGGGCTTCCCTTACCGTTTTTTGTTGGTTTTTTTTTTGGGGGGGGGGGCTGTTGGGGTTTTGTTTTTGTGGTGTTTTTTTGTTTTGTTTTGTTTTTGGTTTTTTTTTTTTTTTTTGGTTTTTTTTTTTTTTTTTGTTGTTTTGTTTTGTGTTGTTTTTGTTTTTGGGGTTTTTTTTGTTTTTGTTTTTTGTTTTTGTTTTTTTTCCAGCACACTCTGTGCCTGCTGCGCATACATAGAACACGACCACATTCAATTTTTATCGTCATTATAGGACGGGACTTTTCCTAGGCTAGAGGCTCATAAATTTAAAATATGAGCAGAACACTGTGTCTTTAGCCTTGACGAAAAGATATATGCACGGACCTCCCACTGCCCTGACCCCATACCCAGCCCCCATGTCGTATACAATATGCCAGAGACTATAAAAATGCGATTATCGTGCAAAACAAAAACCGCCCGCCCCCCCCCCCCCCGTGTATCATTTCACGCCTACATGTAGATAAACTGTATTTTGTCTTAGCACTTATAACCAAACGTATCCGTGCATGCCAACTCAGAGATTTTTTGTTTCGTTTTATTGGTTTAATCCTCATTGCAAAATACAGAAAAATGCACTTTTTGCACCCCCTTCCTGTCCTCCAAAAATCAGCCCGATATCTTTTTTATTGGCTCACGTAATTTGATTTCTATATACTTTAAAGACCTACGAAGAAGCTTAAAATAACCACAAAGCACAGAGAATCATCATGCCAAACAGGATGAAATATGTCAAATTAAAGTCACGTTTTTCTGCGTGACTACCGCAGGATGGTTCGAGCCACCAAAAGCCGGCAAAGTTAATTTTACTCTGAAAGCCACTGAATGCCAACGGCCTGCCTTTGTGCTCGAGCTTTCGAACTGCTAGATATACAGATAGTTACTTTTTATTTATATGTTAGATTTTTTTAAGACAGGACAAATATTGGAACGTTTCCAGGACGAGAGAAAGTAAGCTTCATTATGAGAAAGTTTAGATATTTTTGTAAGAGGATTACAGATGGAGCAAGCATTATTCTTGAGAAGGATGTTGCCAATATTGTCAGGCCCGGTTGCAGAAGTAACTCTTAGAGACAATAAAACTTTCAAAACATCCTCCTCATCAAACGTGACTCCAGTTAATCTAGACTCAGAACAGTGACTTAATTTAAGCATTGAAGAGGAGTCAATGTCCGAAGAAGTTGTGCACTGAGTTGGAAAATACGTATTGAAAATGTCACATTTGTTTTACATTGCAAGATATAATTTGGTCGTTTTCAGCAATTGGAGGAATATCCTGGTGGATTTTAGATCCCAAGACAGATAAGTTAGATTGGTTGGGTAAGCTCCGTCATTGTTTTTTGTTTGTTTTTTGTTTGGCTGTTGGTTTGTTTGTTTTTTTGTTTTTGTTTTTGTTTTTTTGTTTTTTTTGGGGGGGGTTTTTTTTTTTTTTTTTTTTTTGTTTTTTGTTTTTTTTGTTTTTTTTGTTTTGTTTTTGTTATCGTCCAGTTTAGAACATAAATTAGTAAAGCAAGATCGCATCGATTTTCGAATTTTGTTGAGGACATGGTTACTAATAAGACTTCTTGTAAAACTGATAAAATTTCTCGACCTTCAAGGAAACCTCGAGTGTATAGCGACGTGGCATGTTGACTGTATTCTTTAAACGCTTCTACGCCCCATTGCGAAAACGAATCAGCTTTTTTACCTTGGTGGTAATCCAAGACTTGTCAGAGGGTGCTACGGTGACTTCTCTAAAGGGTATAAATTCTTTGGCAGTGCAAGGAAGCAACTCTGACCAGTGTGAAAGGATATCGTCAAGGCTGTCATAGACTTCGTGGGCTGTGTTCCAAGGTGCTGATAAGAGTGCAAAGGTTCAGGGAAATTGGCTTTATTGTAGTTTCAAACACGACGTTTGAACGAACGGTCTTTAAAGTGTGATAGTGAGAGTGAGCAGAATACGAGCGCATGATCAGAATTTGAAAGAGAGTAAGAACACTACTGTTAAGCACCAGACCAGGAGAGTCGGTGATAATAAGATCAAGCAGGATTTCAGAGTATTCGGTGGTTCTTGTAGGTTCCTGTACGCGCTGATAAAGGTTGTGTTGAAAAAAAAGATTGAATAGTGCTAAACAAAGGTCATTATCCTGATGTGGTGAATTCCAGTCTGAGCATCTATCATCAATATCGCCAGTGATAAGGAGAGAGTGTGGGTTACTTTCAAGCGCTATGGAGATGGACGTATTTAAAGACTCAAGAAAGGTATCCCGTATTTTAGCAGACCAGCCAGGAGGTCGATAATAATTTCCGATCAGTAAAACCCCATGTTTTGTAGTAATCTCAAACAAGATGCATTCTGAATTCATGTCCTGTAGATAAGTGCGCCTTCGACATGGCATCGAAGCAGAAACATTTGTAAACTCTTGTAAACTCTTGTAAAAGGAGGTTGAAAGTTGTCAATAAAGAGGAGTTGGTCGGGAAAATTTGCATCAAGCCAAGTTTCGGATCACGTGATAATATCTAGTATGTTTTTGCCTTGCGTTTAAGTTTACTCGAACTCTGAATAATATGGATGTTAGAATGACAGTTTTAAGTAATTTTACGCAGAGGGTTCGTTTTGTCCTGGATTTGGATGCACATCAGTGAACGACTGGAAAACATTCGCAAGACTGACAGTATGTGTTGCAGACACGTGAAAACTAATAGAATCACGTTCATTGGAACTAAGGACAAGCAGCGAAAAGAAAGGATTATGTCGGTTTCGGCAGTGTAAAATATTTACAGGGAGTTGCCCAACAGTTGTGAAAAAAGTCCAATTGCCACTCTATACTGATCAATCCTAATCCCCAGAAGGAGTGACCGGAGCGAATGAAGAAACAACATTAAAAATGGGCTGCTGTGAATATGCAATAAATGCTGAAAGGCCAGAAGTGAGTGGCAGTAGACGGGAGTTAATTTGGATGTGCGTTAATAGGTCGGTAGTTATGGGTTATAGGTGTATGAAAAAATTTGGACGATATGCCATGGTGACAAAATGAAAATCAGAAAGACCACAAATAATATGAGAGGACACAACATGATCGCAAGGAAAATAATTGTAAGTGGCCTAAACTGGAGCACAACATGTTGTAGCACGTCATAATTATAGCTTAACTACACCCTCCGTAAGCAAATTTATGACCAGCAGCACACCAGTCTTCATGTAAATGGATCAACGTTTGAGACGCACGACAAACCCGTAGTTATATCTCTACGTATGGAAATTATTAATAGTTTACCAAAAGTACAGACAGACCAAATGTATGATTAATCCCCATCAGTATACGGAGTTGAAGACGACAAGGTAACAATGCATATACGTTGATTATTCAGTAACAGTGAGCTTGCACAGGTAACAAGAATATTTATAGTATAGCCGAGAATTTGAGAATGTGACAAGTAACTATGAGTTCAATATGATAAACAAGTGACAGTCACGTAGAATTGAATAACAGCAGTACACTTGCCGGAAGAACATCAGCATCTACCACCCATGCAACAATATCTGACAAGTAACAGAAACAGCATTAAAAAAGAACATCAGCATCGACCAACTATGCAACAATATCTGACAAGTAACAGAAACACCATTAATAACATAAACACGAGTACCTAATCATATCAAGGTAATGAACACAGACATTACGTCCCACTACAGAATTAAACATATAACAGTTACAAATTCAGCAGCGTGGGCACAGCTTGACGCATGACACCGTCATGTAAACAGGCCAGCGAAATAACATACTTGCCACACACCAGCTTCATTGGCTACTGGCGGTAGAAAAAAAAACTGTAACGTGCCAGTCAAATTTCATATTCTGTGTTATGGCCACATGTAAGAAAAATAAGAGCCCTGAGCATTTGACAAGCTAGGTGTAGCAGGTGTTGTGTACCATCTTAGAACGATAACTGTTGTGGTCTGATCATGAAAGAGAAGGTGCAATATGCGAAAACAAAAAATCATAATCAGTATTTTTCATACATGTTTTAGGAAAATTTAACACAATTATTACTTTCCATTACAAAGCCATAATACGATATCATAATGTAACAAGTACAAATTTAGCATCATTGGCACTGCTCAACGAAGTCTAAGTAGCAGCGAGAAAGTGTAAATGCCAAACCGCTATACATATCGATACCTGAGAATTAGACTTGTCTATCTCCCTTTTTGAAGTTGAGATATTTACAAAGCTAGCACACAGAACATTACAAGTATGGAGAAAGAACATATTAATTTTAAAAACAAACAAACAAACACAAAATTAACTCCCTTTTTCCTATATTCAAAGTTTTATCGTGAAATGAAGGCAATTCTCAAAGTTCTCCCCGTTTGGTGTATGTCACCAAATTACGGATAGAAATGAAAAAAAAACACGAAATATTAAATTCACACTGCTAATACTACCTCAACTATGGCATAGTGTGGGGACTCAGTAGAAAGTAACACATTAAAGTTTGCTTGCTTACAATGATACCAATAATACAGATTACCAGATGAACAAAAAAACTTTCCTTATAAAAAATAAGGCTACTCTAGATTTAAGTAGTGTCCTTGTTATAACTATCTTGCCTCTTTACTTTAGGATGAACATATAGTTCTTAAGCACCTATTTATTGTTATGCATCAAATTTCACAATTAAAATGCGCAAAACTGATGCACTCTCTGTATTGTAAAACATTTCTTATGAAATTTGTTTGCACGATTATTATGAAATGTGGCAGTGACAGCATTTATATTGCAGACACCGCATCAACTGGAACGGTGACTAGACCAGACTAGACACAAAAATAATAAAAATTAAAACTATATTTTTGGCACCAATAATGCAGTTCAGATAAACAGTTTTGTTTTCGTCGAAAGCAGTGATTAAAAACAAAAACACTGTAATCTTACAGCTACACTTTGGAACAAAAACAGCTGAACCAGCTGGTCACTGGTAGTCATGATAATATCACAATTAATATGCAGGAATAAGGACTCTGTCTCTTCAAATGATGTATATTGATCACATAATTATTATGTAATAATACTGACTGTCTCTTTATATTCCCAACACCGTTTCAATCAGTGCATAAATTAGCGACTAGACTGGTTGATATACATAAAACTTTCAGTTATTGATTCCAGTGATTCCAATACTTAAGTCCATATCCGAAGGGGTTATCTGCTTACCTTGAATTTTCAAAGAGAACAGTGTACGTATATTCTTGTGTAGTAGCTATGTCTTATCTCTATACTTCGAATCAAGATGAGCATAACCATCTGGTCACCATTATCCATGATATATCACAAATAAAATGCAGAAATTAGGATTCGCCCCCCCCCATCTTTAAGAATAATATAATTATGTTTGCAAAATTACATTACACGAAGACTTAGTGACTGCACTTGTATAGCCAGCACTGCCTCAACTTCGGCATTGCAAAATTACATTGCACTAAGACTTAGGGACTGCACTTGTATTGCCAACACTGCCTCAACTTCGGCGTAGTGTGCTGACAAGAAAGTTAGAAAATACACAAAACGATACCAGGTAATTTAAATTTATGTTTAAACATCCATTTGTCTTGTTTATAAAAAGTCATAATATTGGACAAAACAGTATCGTTTTTACTCATCTAGCTTAAACACTTTAAAAGCTCAACCAATGCACTTGAGTCCTATTAACTTCAAAATATAGAATATGCATAATTTTAACTAAATTCAACTTCTAATTGGGTACAAAAAGTGAGTTTTATTGTACGTCACTTTATGGTTAATTAGATCTCCTGTCACAGTCACAATCATAGCCCAGGCAAATGCACAAGATCCCAACGTTTTTTATGCTGGATGACGTCCACAGCCTCATTTTGAGCTTTTATAGTTTAGACGAACTATAAATTTATGTGATTGAGCTAAACATACCAAGGAACATTGCCTTTGGTCGGAATTTACTTGGATTTGTTTCATTAGGACTACGGTTTGGATATGTTTATAACACTCTCTAATTTCAATAATCGTTTTCATGATTATTAGGTCAGTAGGAAGCACGGATTGCATGTCCTTTCTTTTTGTGTCACTGAATACCGATGTAACCTCGAAAGGGCGGACATAAGGTAGGGTACTAGCTTTTGTGTGTTTCCCACGAGTGTTTTTCTCAGACAGAAAGGCAACATCAACGTAAGGTTCTCCAAACATTTTCTTGTATTGGAGGTGAAGAGGCTTCGCTTTTCTGTAGTGTATTTGCCTCACATGTGAAAATGGTACCTTTTTGAAGTCTAGATGTTTCGATGGTGCTTGGAAATTATAGAAAGATTTCGTTGGTTGCCTTTGAATAACTTTAAATGGCTTCTTATTTACGGCGAACTAGGCCTACGGGACTGTATATTTCAGATACCCAGAAGGCCCGTTCACCTTGGCTGTGGATGTTATCCACTTCCTGTATTGTCAAATGGCCAGGTTGACAATATTTCTGCTCAATTACACTTAGTGTCGGCTGAGCTTGAAGAAAATTCGTCAGTGCCATGCTCAGGCTCATTGCGCAATTACGATTTTTCTGCCATACTGGGCTTTATTCCAGATAGAGCAGTATGCCTGCGGAGCAATGTGCTGTCAGATCATAAACGTTGAGTTTCTGTTTGAAGAAAAAACTGGAAACATTAGCTTTTGGCAAGCTTAAAACGTTTTCTAGATCAAAACACACCACTGTTGTCTGATCATTACGGTCTCTTGTCACGTTCTACATTGCTAGGAATCTTACCTGCCACATGAGACTCGTAACTCACCTTCTCATCCGCAGTCAGATCTCTGCCTTTTATTTTTCATTCCTCACAAAGATCACAGCGATTTGGATTTTTTTTTTTTTCCTTTTTTTTTTTTTTTTTTTCCTTTTTTTTTTTTTTTTTTTTTTGTTTGTTTGTTTGTTTGTTTTTGTTTTTTGGGGGGGTTTTTTGTTGTTTTTTTTGTTTTTTTGGTTTTTGTTGTATGGGGGGTCGTGTTCTTGTTTTTGTTTCTGGAATCCAATGTTAAACTCTCTTTTAAAAATAAGTCTATAGAGATGTTATTTCACCTTTTTTCTGTTTATGTAAATCACAGTGATCACAGTACTTATACATTTTCGAAACCCGTGAGATTTCCATCACGATATTCTTTCTTGGTTCTCGCCTGGCAGTAATGCCTTTTATTCTGGGGAATGTTTTGATGTGAGCTTGTTTCAAATCATCTGCGACTTTCTTTTTCACGTATTTTCCTTTATTTTCACCTGATTTGGCCGTGCCTGTAATACTGTGCTTGCGAGACTTGTGGAAATATTCCACTCTTTTCTGAAAAATATCTAATGTTCGTAGATAATAATCTTTGCAGACACAAATCCTTTGATCATGCAGGAAGAAAAAATATTTGAAAGAGTATTCCTTTCTAAACTTCATACTACTAGTCCTTGTCCTGTTTTGGGGTGAACAGGTGGTTGTTTTGCAGTAAAACTGGGCTTTTTCATCTGCTGACAGTGTCCAGAATTTTCGAAATATTTCCTCTCCCTCGTTTTCTGCTATGTTTATGCAACACTGGAATGTGCATTTTGTGCAGTCTTTCTTGGACTTGATATCTCTTGAGGGATTTTCTCTGCCCTTAATATCTTTGTAGGATTGGCCCTGTTCTCTCCGCCATTGGCGCTTATTTGCTTTGCATTTGTGTGGCGACTTTTCCTAACAGTTCCTTGTTTACTCTCATCATCTTCAATACGATTAAGATTCAACTGTAAAGTTAACGTCTTTCCTGTGATTGGCATACAGACATGCTGCTGGATTATTTGAATGTGAATCCCCGGAATCGACCTCAGTATGTTGAAGTGTCCTTTCCTGTAACTTCTCTGCAACTTCCCATAGTTATGATAGTACCTATTTAATACTAATCTGATTCATCTGCCCTGTAGTCACTGTAATGTACCGTAGATAGTTCGTCTATGTTACCCACTTGTCTTCTGTATGGGTCGTTCATTTGAGTTTTCCTGTCATCACAAACATTAGTGAAAGTTCTAACTCGAACATGTGTGACATTGCGAGCATATATCGTAACTCAGGATTGTCCTGCTAGTTGTGTACTAGCCACCACACATCAATCATTAGTACACACAAGTCTCCATCATCATCTGATGTAAAAGTACCATTCAAAATACGGTCTTGCACAAAATTTGGGATGACGGTGTTTGTTAAATGGCAAGAGTTGTCATTTAACAAAAAATGTGAAATTAACATTTAGGTCATTCTTGGTATGTTGAAACACTGGGTTATCTTCAATGTACTTCCAGTGAACGGAGTAGGGACAAGACACCACATGTATTAATAAAGTTTGTCTTCCAATTTGACCACACTGCATACAAGCCAAAACCTGTAAAAGTGGTTATGGTATGAATTAATAAGCATAAGTTAATCATCGATGATGCACATACTGACTTAATGTACTTTGTTCTATCTCCATCAAAATTAAATGTGAAACTTGTGAAACCGAAACTCATATTTTGGGAAATTTGTTCTATGTCCACATACTACAGTTTGTGGTATTATTACGGCATTTGCGCTATACAGAATGATAAATGTGGATATTTTAGGACTGTAAATATTACACAGATCAAAGAACAGGTGAGAAGGAAGAGATAAAATGTACAGAGCACATAGGAGTCTGTACTGTAAAACGTTACCATGAGCAATAACTAACCTTTGCTCTATGCATCCATTTGTGCATTGTACTTTCGATTTGTAGAAAAAATAAGCACCGTGAGCATTTGACAAGCGGGTGCTGTATACCACCTTACAACGATAAATGTGCAAGTCTGATCAGAAACGAGAAGGTGTAATATGCGCATTTTAGTCCTGGTCTGTGGTTTGGTTGATGCATTGTCTACTTGTGAAAAGCGTCCCCAGTACTTATCCACGTCTTTCAGGGAATGGATTTGGACTTCCCGACAGTCACTATCACCACGGCCCCAAGGGCTAAACTCCCGAATGTACACACGCCCGTCCCGTGTATAGCATGACTTAATCGTCCTGCTTCGTCTTAAGCGCCTGGCGTTGTACATGAGATTAGATCGGGTTTTGGTCAGATCCTCCAAAATAAGGATGTCTTTATCACGACGTCTATGTCGAGAACACTAGTTTGCAAGCTTGACTATTATAACACGGGATTTCGGACCACCCGGTTCATACCCACTGTCTGAGACCTGTCTATTCCCCAAATATTTAGATTAACCCCCAGCTTTTGAGCAAAGGAAAGGACAAGTTTGTCAGTTCCTTCTCCTTGTATTTCATGGTCTACAGAATCCCTGGTCCAAATACAACATATTTTCTTATTTTTGACAATTGCTCACAGACTCTTTCTGATTCCCTCGAGTGTGTTCAGTATGAAGCAGCTCGCATTTGTTTAGGAGCCCTTAAATGCACTCCCCGTCATCTTATGCTTAAGGAATTAGGCTGGCCTACTCTAGCTAAAAGACGCCAATATTTCAAATTAGTCACTTTTTTACAAAATTGTTAATGGTCAAACTCCCGCTAATCTTTTGGATCTCGTTCCGAATAACAATGGTCAGCCCACTTTCCAGTTAAGAAACCGACGCAGCCAAAGACAAATCAGGTTTAATTCCTTACGGTTCGGAAATTCATTCATTCGTTCCTCTATTCAACTTTGGAACGATCTCCCCGACGACATAAGACATTCTGCAACTTTATCCCAATTTAAATCTACTTTGAAAAATATTTTATTGTCTGTAGATCCTGTTCCTGTTTATTACTCACACGGCAGTCGATTTTATTATACACACTCGTTTGCGCTTGGGCTTATCCGGACTAAATTCCCACCTACACATATTTGATATGATACCGTCTCCAGCTTGTAAATGTTTAAATCCTGACGAAAGTATTCTTCATTTTTTCCTAGAATGTCCCTATTATTCAGTTCCCAGGAAATCCCTTTTAAAAACGGTTTGTTAAATTGTAGCTCCAGGTGTGAATCCTATAGTCTTGTAATCTATCTGGCAAGTGATATACTTATCAGGTATCTTACACATGGTAACAATGACCTTTCTGCAAACCTTAATATTAAATTCTTTGATGCTGTCCAAAAATTTACTTCTGACTCCAGACGATTCATATTTTGATTAGCATGTTAATCCTGTCTATATGCGGTTTATGGCTATGACTATCATCATTTCTTTGGTTACCGAGCTAGTGACATAGTGGATCTTTCTGGATCAATAACTTGTACTCATTCTTTAATCGACATGTCTCTGCTTGGGAGTATTTACTTCATAGCATCCAAGAAAGTGTATTTTACAATATTATTGTAACAATGAGTGGTACATATTAAGCATCTCGTGAATTGTATTGTCCTGTGTGTGTTGTATATATTCTGTGTGTCTCTCTATGTCTGGACAGCCTGTTTTTTTTTTGTTTTTTTTTTAGTATCTCGATATATACTATTAGGTGATCCAGAATAAATAAATATGTTAAAATTAAATTAGTACGAGGAGAATTTCTGCGACTGTATTGTTCAGACTTTTCTAATTCAGCCTGTAGGTACATTCCATAGCGACCACTTTGGATTCCAACACTACGGTTTTAAATTGGAGCGTATCATCCTTGGAAAGCATTTTATCGCCCACTCTGGCACTAAGGAGTCAAAACGCACCGTGATTTCGTAGTTTTTCCTGGGTGATTTTCTCGAAATACTAGAATCGATAAACGTGCACTTGTAAAATGTTAACAGCACGTTTTGTGCTGAAACAAGACATATTTTTGCCGTTTCATGACCATCTTATCAAACTCATAAATACATTGTAAAATCTGGAGTGAAAATGCGTGTATAGTTGACAAAGCTATTCAAATAGACGGATTTGAGTAGCTAGGTTACAGCGAATTTATATGCTGTCCACAGACAGAAACATGTATGCACGCACAGTCCCCGAATAACAATTCATTGAGTTCGAACTGGACACTACGCTTTAATTTCTCCATGCCTACTTGTGGTTGATTAAAAGTAATTAACAGTATTGAGATGACAAGCGGATTAAACGATGTGTGATTTGTAGCCCGTATCTGTTCAGAAGAGACTGAGCCAAGACTGGTTCTAAATCGGTAAGAGAAAGACCACCCTTTGACCAAGCTGAGATGTCCTTTGACAGAAATCCATTCACTCAGATACGCCTCATCCCAAACTATAAGTCAAAATGTTCCATGAAACTCCGAATGAATAAGCAAACAATATTTAAAACTACGGACATCAGCAGGGCATCAGCAGGGCATCAGCAGATGAAATTTGAACTATCGGTGTCTCTGCAACAATCTCCTTTTGGCAGGCACATTTTACACCCAAAGTGATTCGATTTCACTGGAAGTCAAACTTTCTTTCAAAAACTGTAGCACATTACACAGAGGATGTCCAATTAGGATCTGAATGAATAAATTATCCTCAATAAATGTTCTTAATATTGGCACTGACTTATTCACGTGACCTGTTCACGGTCAAAACACTTCACATTTACATAAGTTTAAAATTAGTCTTGCACAGTGTGCCTATTAAGGGAGTAAAAAAATGTAATAAGGGACTGAACCTAAATAGATTTTATTCAACAACAAACAGTAGTTTATTCAAAGAAGAGACATAGAGTACGCGCACTCACTACAAGAGACACTTTTTCTTCCCGTGACCTTCAAAATTCATCTAATGTTCAATTGTTGTCCATAACAAGTAACTCCATCTCAGAAAGCAAATTTTGGAGCGCGAATAAAGCCATCACTTCCTTATAAACATGGACCGTGATACATGTTTCAGCACAATTTCCACAGACAAAAATCAGCAGAGAAAATCCCACCCAATCAACACGTTTTGTCATCGCGTAATTGGGCCTTTCTCGAGCCTTAAACACATAAAAAGTGCCAAAGAGATATGTTTGCTCAAGCCTGCTATATCATGCTAAAATTGTCGTAGATATTTCCAGTTTGACTGCGGTCGAACTCTATTGATTGGGTATGGACTACTGGCTGGCCACGAGTGGTTCTGCCCAGGACAAGAATGCATCGGAATATTCTCTTGGTGTTTTGCAAGAGTCTGTTTCACGAGCACACGGATTCCTTTCATTTTGATATAAACTACACATCTTACATGTAAAGCACTTTGCATTTATCCCCACATATACGTTTATGATAACGCTTGCATAAGTCGATGAACTGTGCTGTTGACAACATATCTACAACTCCCTCAACTCTGAAAGGTCAAAGTGTGTCCACTCAATATTTCTGGCTCCTTTTGTGGCAACATGTTGCAAAGTTTATTTAGCACAGTAAGCTATTAAGGATTATTGCTGAATTGCTTACCCCATTAACTTCGTTTTAAATGTTCTTACTTCTGTATGCAACTTAAAGTAGGTTAATGAGTTGAAAGGAAGAAAGAAAAAGGAAGGTGGAGGGAAGAAAGAAAGAAAGAAAGAAAGAAAGAAAGAAAGAAAGAAAGAAAGAAAGAAAGAAAGAAAGAAAGAAAGAAAGAAAGAAAGAAAGAAAGAAAGAAAGAAAGAAAGAAAATTACTAAAACTAGGTGTCTACTCCGGGCTCGGTTCATATTCTGCTGAATAACTGGTAGGTCTGTGATTGGCTGTCGACAGGATATAACCACGCTTGTGATGGAGCAGTAACGCTGTGTGAAAATAATGAGAATGGGCATACTAATAACTGGTATGTGGCTGTTTAGACATTTAAGAGAAATCAATATATAATATATATATATATACATATATATACATATATATACATATACACTGTATATATCACTGAATCATCATTGTTTATTTTTCAAAATCGAAGTGCTGTGGGTAATATTGAATATGTATATCTCAATACAAAGATCAATGGCATCAGCTGATAGTTAGACAATTCATGCATTAATGCATTAATATATAAATTGATTGCCCAAAAATTAACAGTGATAGGGTCAAAAATCCACGTATCTTGCAATATTTACCGGCACTGAAGCACAGTTACCATGACAACCGGACTTCGTACTTTAATTCCGATATACAATATACGACATATACATTAACTAACATTTAACATTTTGGCTGGAGGGAGGGCATGAAAGAGGTAAAGTATTCCAATTCCATTCAATGGTAAACATAATTTGTTTGGTGACCAAGCAACGGCCGAGTCTTGAACCAGCAACCTCCTACACTAAGCACCTTGTCAAAAAACATACTTACTGCATCAAATCCCATTCCTGAAAAAGAATGGTTCAGTGACGATGGAGGCAGGTATGCGTGATTGCCACAATCCAGCCGGCCCATTTCATCGTATTTAATCCAGTACAAGTACTCTACTGTATTCGGAGTTCTTCCAGATCGGGGACTGTACATATGTAAGTCCACCAGCGTAAAAGGAACACCAAAACTACATTTGGTGACCACAGAACGGCGGGTATCGAACATGACGGACTCGGTACTTTATTTAAGCTGCAGTAATTGTACACGATAACCATTATTTATACATTTTGGTTTGACTGTGGAGGGATAAATTATTTTTCACCACTTATATAAAAACGCACCGGTACTTTCAGACCTGTATCCACTCTAGGGGCAACCTTCTCCACTAAGCGCTAACTTTGATTAAGCAGGGGGTCTTGCCTCGTATGTCCTGTGCTACTAGTTAATTCATAGCCTGGGGGCGACTTCTGTATCTGATACAAAATCCCTCTTCTGGGGCCTGCAATTGGTAACTGTATACCGTTTTACTTACATTTTCAGGTTATGCTCACTCTGGAAACGGCCCATTAATTATTGTAAATTACGATTATTCGACATATTAAGCTAGGAAGCTTGTATGGTAAGTCACTGCCAACTCTGTGCCCAATCTGCGAACATAAAACATTTTATTTGCGCGATAAAACTGTTATATTCTACTAAAAATATGAGCCAACGAGAATTCAAGCCATGTCATGTGTCAAGGATACTTTACACAGCATAACGGAAAGGATATGACCGTTTCAACAATGCACACTTTTGACGACATTCACATAGACCATGACCTGAGATGAGTTTTTAGCTTCAAGCATAGAGTAAGCAAAGGACTATGCTTACTCTACGCTTCATGTGAGTATCTTTTGCAGAACTCGATTTAAAGATCTTGCTCACCCGCCTGACGAGAGAACACTCGATCACGTTCACTTCTTTTAAGGACCTTAAAGGGAGAAGTGTATTTCTCGTGAACGACCCCTTGCTTCACAAGCGAGGCTGATATGCTGGTTCCCTAATTTTAAACTAAATACATGTCTACCTATGCATGAAATCTGGATAATTTAAACAGGCCAACGTTCATTCCGAACTCATGATTTCTGATGTTCCTTTTCAATTCCATGACAGGGACACCCTAAAAAAAATTCCGACAAAGTATAATTGGGATTGCTTAAGTATAGAAGTGTAGGCCACATGTTATTGTAAAGGCAATCAGGGGGCAGATCTGGGAATCTGAAAGGGGACACATTGTGTCAGTGGCTTTGCCTCAACGTCCTGCCGATTACTTCTGTATATTTACCCGTGATCCCTGACGAGTTATATTGATCCATTGACATTATATTCCTGTGGTTTCATTCATGGCGTATAACGACTGACACAACAATCGTTCCAACACTTAATTGGGGTTTTTGTTTATTTTTTTCGGAGGATTTTTTTTTGGGGGGGTGCTTTTTGGTTTTTTGGTTTTTTGGGCGGGTGGGTGGGGGGTGGGTTTTTTGGTTTGTTTTTTTGTTTTTTTGTTTCTGGTTTGCTTCTTTGTTTGTTTGATTTTTTTTTTTTGTCTTTTTATAATTTTTCATGCCAAGTTTTGAATTTAAAAGAGTAAGTCAAGGTTAATGACCAATTTTGTTTTACATCATCTCCAGAATTCTCTGCTGTCCTACGGTTGACCGAGTGCGACTTACTCTCATTAATTTTTTTGAGTCGTTTCAACACTTTCCTGCCCTAACCAGTTGACTATGGTTGGCTTTTAATTGTCTGTTTTAGAAGTCGACTCAGTGAAAATGAAGAGTATGTCTTCCCAGATAATGTGTCTCAACTGAGCCCGCAGTTTCCCTGGGCACACTCGGTGTGCGCATCGCGCCTTGTTGAAATGAACTTGATCAGCGTCATCATTACAACAACATATAAAAGGAGAGAGAGTGAATATTAATAATGTCCCTTTGTCAGTATCTGAAAAATATTTCTTTACCACTGCAGTTTTTACGTTGTCTAGCTGAATGAGAAATAAAATCGTTTTCAGAGTCGGCTGGATGTTATGATATTGAGTAAATGTCAATCAGCAAACTATACGGATCGTTCTTTTTTGTTTCCATCCTTTTTATAAGCGGTTATAAAAATTATATTCCCCATCTAAAATGTAACAGATTTTATGCTATCTTTCTTTAAAGGGAATTTATGTGGTGTTTTGTGTCTACCGGTTTAAATTTTCAACTCTTGTGCACTTATTCTAAGACGTGATATTTTCCTGAATTACATTTTTTTCTTGCTATAAAGCTTCATACGTAGATCTTCGGTTTTTATTGTCGGAACCGCTATTAATTTTCCTCATCTCTTGCCATTGCAGAATAAATTTGCTTTTCAGTCGTTTCATAAAAATTGTAGTATAGAAAAGGTCGGCAGGCCAGCCAATGTTTACCAACTTTTGGTTTAAACATATTTTATGTCATGAGAAAAAGGATCGGAGTACAAGCACAGGCTCATGCAAACTCCTCTCTAAGCAATACAACATGGCTTCGCAATGCATAAGGTTAGTGCATGACAAGCGTACATGAACAAATAGAAACCATATAAGCAATAGACAATATACACAGAAGTACTCCAAGAATTAGATCGAATTACAGGACTCGAATCCCTATAATCACCTTACAAGTTTCAAAATTACAGCCAATATACAATGGAAAAAACATACTCAACAGATATAAAGGCATGGACACTTACTGCACCCAAATAGAATGTTGCTGGTAATCAATGGTATTGTATCAGGAATCGTTTGACGGCCATTAGCCCAGGCGTAAACATACCTGGGACAATGGAGTAGAAATTGATTTGTGGTGTCATGCCCCTGACAACAAATACTACAGTTACATTGCCATAACTCTTTTGTAGAATCCAATATTAGAATGTTTGCTAAAGATACGTCTTTATTTGTAATCTCTCAGAAAGAATATCGTTATCTTTGTTCTGTCACCCTGAATTAGTTTAGTTTAAACATATTTATTTTAACTGGATAACGCTATAGTAAATCAAGAATCAATTGAAAATGGATATTCTGGTGATCAGTGGAGGAAAGGAAAAGAAACCTCCAGACAGGCATCGTCAATTACTCATTGAAACGTCGTGAGTCAATAATGTATTGCTGAAATGCTTTGCATTTCTGTAAGTTACCATCATTGGAAAAGTCATTACTGCCAAACACGAAAATCTCAGACAGTCTATCACAAGCCTAGTGAACAATAAGGTCGGGGCGAACCCCATGAGCAATACGCGGAATTACAGAGTTCAGACTTTTTCTCTGAAGGTGTTGTACTTTGGACAGTAGAGTACGAAATGTTTGAAGTTTTCTGTGGGGTAAGAGCAAGCGCAGGCCGGTTGAGGGATAATGTTGACTTTGTAAAGATCATAATTCAATTCAGAGAATCCAAGGCGCAATTGTGTATGGCAGATATTAGCAAATATTTGTCCAAAGAGGTAGTGATCAGGAACTAAATCTGTGTCAAGACGCGTTGTCTTTAATTTCGATTTACAGATTTGAAGGGACCAAGAGTCTCTTATGTGTGAAGGAACATTGTTCCATTGTCTGATGGCATCCTGAATAAATGAGTGTTCTAAAGAAGAAGTTCTACATTTGATGGGACGTACAGAGCCAGATTGGCGACGTGGGCGACCAGTGGGAGTTTGTGGTAAGAGGTAAGAAAGGTAGGTAGGGGTCAGGCCATGGGGCATCTTATAGAAAATGATTAACTTGAAATATCTGGGTCTATTAGAAAGGGTAGACTAACCAAGCTCTCTCAGTAACTTGTCATGTGACGTGTGTCGGAGTGCTCCTGTGCATATCTTAGCGGCATTAAAAATTGTATCAATTCGAGCCGATGAGACAGCCCTTGACCACAATTATCAAAGAAAATACATCCGTATTCAAGTATTGGGCGAACGAAACAACAGTAAAGTTTGTTGAGAGCTTTACGAGAAAGTTTGTATTTGAAAGATCGAAGTAGAGAAACTCTCTGTCTGGCTTTATTTATAATCCATGTGACGTGAGCATGCCAAGATGGATTATGACTAAGTGTAAGACCAAAATGGGTATCAGTGTCTGTCTCCGGGATAGGTGATCCACCCAGGGTGACAGGGGTGGGGTGCTGAAGCTTCACGCGTTTAGTAGAAAAGACCAGAGATACTGATTTAATAGCATTGAATATGACCAACCAGAGCTTACTCCAGCGATGCACTAGTGAAAGATTTGTATTAAGACGACCAGAAGACTCAACAGGAGTAGTGACTATTTCAAGAATGCAAGTGTCGTCGGCAAACAGACGGATATCACATGTCAGATCATGTACTAAATCATTAACGTAATCCAAGAAAAAAATAGGCTGGCCAAGAATGGAACCCTGGGGTACACAGACTTCAATTGGTAGCCCCTAGGAAGACTGACCGCGAATAGTGACTCTTTACAATCGCTTGGACGGATAGCTTTCTATGCAGGCAACGAGATGCTCTGATAAGCCAAGTTGCTGAAGTTTGAAGAGGAGACTGGGGTGCCATACCTAATCAAAGGCCTAGGATGCATCGAGAAATACCACTCTGGCCTCTTTTGACAGTTCAAGATTATTGTATATAGTATGAAGTAAGCACGTTGGTAAATGGTTAAGTTGCCGGGCTTAGAGCCTGAATTTTTTTTAGGTGAGGAAACCGTTGCTGGCGAAGTATTCATACAGGACATTGTAGACTTATCGCTCAAAAACTTTAGAGACATTGCAAAATAAAGATATCGGACGTTAATTACTTATTATCTCTCTGGAGGACTTTTTTTAATAGCGGATGAACATTTGACCGTTTCCATGGGTTTGGAAAGTAAGTTTGATTCAAGGAAAGTTTGCAGATTTTGGTGACGGAGTGAAATAGAGAGCCAGCCGTGTTCCTGAGCAAGATATTTTTTATACTGTCGGGACCGCAGGCTGAAAGGACTCTCAGAGAGGATAAGACTTTTCTAACATTCACTCCTTCAAAAGCTATGCCCTGCAATCTAGATTCAGTACGGTATGAAAACTCAGGCAAAGGAGGGGCAACAATATCGGGTTGGGTTTTGCATTGACTGGCAAAATATGCATTAAAAAGTTCACTTTTCTCTGAGTTGGAAGTTATTGTCTTATCATCGTCGATATTGGATATGACCAGGTGAATTTTAGAACAAAGGACAGACTTCGACACACTCCATCATTATTTAGGATTAATGTCAGAATCATCTAATTTTGAATGTAATTTAGAGAGATATGCACGGATAGAAAGTCGGACTTTGCTAACAAGGTTTGTAGAACTGGTAAAATTTATCAATCTTTGTATAAACATCAAGACTAAAAGGGTAGAGCATGTTAGAAGCTTTCTTGAACTGTTTCCATGCACGATTTCTGCGGCGAATGTACTTCTTAATCTCTGTGGTTATCCATGGATTGTCTTTAGGTTTTACAGTACACTATCTGAAAGGAAAAAATTCTTGTGCAGTAGTGAGAAACACACCCGACCAGCATAAGACAATATCGTTGAGATTATCATAAACACCGTGACCAGTGTCCCGGGGTGCTGTTAAAAGAATGTAATCCCACACGGGTCGTCTGAAGGGACGCTCTTTTGCTAGTGATAGAGAAAGACAGCAGAAAATAACGGCATGATCGGAGTTGGAGAGAGGGGTTAATACATCACTGTCGAGCACAAAACCCGGAGAGTCTGTAATGATGAGATCAGGTAAGGTGTTGGTGTGGTCGGTTGTTTCCGTGGGTTCGTTGATTGTCTGAAACAGGTTATCTGGGAATATGAGATTAAATAAAGCCTCACCAAGGTCACTTTTCTGGTGTGTAGAGGCCCAACATCGATCATTAAAGTCGCCGGTAATGATAAGAATGTATGGGTTACTCTCGATTGATGTGAAAATGGAAGTGCCGAAAGATTCTAGTATGGTATTTTGGATTTCAGCAGGCTGATCAGCCCTTAGCTTTCAATGGCTTGCACTTTCATTTACCTGTTCCCATGAAAGTCCCAGCAAGCTCTTCATTCCATGTTTTACTCCAAACACAAAATGTTCAGAAGCTGAACCCCTCGGCACATGTGATATCATTGCTAAAGTTGTCGTCTAAAGGCTTTGGAATCCAGAAAAATTAAGTGTCATGAAAACACGTAATCTTTCGCAATAAGCGAAAATGGGTTCTCTTTCATGAATAAAGGTCCAACACAGGACTATGGGGGTGCTATGACAATTGTTGGACTATACAGCCATAACGCATTTTTGTAGGCCCAAATGCACTCACACACAGGCAATACACACACACACACACACACACACACACACACACACACACATACATACATACATACATATATATATATATATATATATATATATATATATATATATATCAGCATTTCATATCTTTTAAATTTTCAAAACGGTTGTGGTCGCCGTCAGCTGTTGAAGGCTCGAAGGCTATCATATAGGGCTTTGTTTCATATATATATATATATATATATATATATATATATATATATATATATATATATATATATATATATATATATATATATATATATATATATATATATGTATATGTATATATATATAATTATTTTTTATAAATCTTTGCTAATTGTCATCAGATTTTTGTATAATCTGAGGGAAAATAGCCAAATCAGTACAATAATGACTAAAATGTGATTTCGTCAACTATGTGAAAGCAAAATACTCGAAACTCCCCAGATAAACCATTTTGCGTGCTCAAATTTAATTTTTTTTCGGGGGGGATGCCCCCAGACCCCACTAGCATGCCTTCGGGCCTTTGGGCCATGTAGGTCACATTTGGGACACTGAAAAAAATTGCGGACTTTTTTGGGCCACTTGGGTCTCAACTGAGTTTGTAGCACTGGCCTGGGTCGACCAGTATTTATTAGGGAAGGGCGGCTTAAAAGTACTTTTTTTTTTTTTTTTGTTTGTTCCATTAATGTAAGGGTTGGGCCTTTTTAGTAGGGTCTTCCAGGTTACCGGAACCACACATTTATTTTTGTTAGGCCTTGGGTAACTTGGACATTTGTTGAAACATGTTGAAAAAAATTGTATTCGTGTCTTTTTGTCCAAAACCACTTCCTAATAGTCATTAGCCTATTCCGTGAAAAGTATGTTCTTTCCCCTTTTACTTCTTTTGACGTCAGTTTAATTTGTTACCTGGGCACAGCCGGAGGCACTTGTATGGAATTAAAAATAGGAACATGTGCCGCACATGTGACATCTTTTACGGCAGCCACCTGAATTTCAGATGCCGAAAGTTGGCTCCGCGGTCCCTTGTCGGAAAACAACTTTTTCTTCACTGTTTGCAAGTATATACTTAACCTTGGAACCCAGCATCCTGCGGGCTGCCCAAGTGCCAGACAGGCCCAATTAGGTATATCAGAGTATGGGGTGGATAAACCCAAGGTGCCTGAAAAGAGTCTGTATGACAACCCA
>CAXHWN010002528.1:48592-82592 GCA_964020975.1 Hermodice carunculata
TCAGTTATAAAACACTTTATTAGTAAAGTAGATATTCTTTAAATTAAACGCTAAAAATCTACTGTATATTTAGATTCATAATAGGTGAAATAAGTATGGCAAATTTATCAACTTTAATACCAAGCACAAGTTCCTTTGCAGTGCCAAGTTTGAGCAAGTGGTGATTTTTTCTTTGCATATGTCAGTAATTATTCCACAGATCTGAAATGAAACATAACGATTTTTTGTGTTCTACATTAGGTGACGGTTGCTTGATGTGATGTTTCGAATGTTATGCAGAAACTTTCTTGCAGAAATTGAAAGACCATGTCCCAAATCGCCCTGGTTCTCGGGATATTTTTTGTATAACTATGACTATAGAACCAGAGTGGCGTCTTAAATATTTCTCTGACACCCATTTTATCTCCTCCAGTAATGCTATATAAATACATGATGGCCCTTCTCAGTTTTGTTACGATAAAAAAACAAACTTTAAACGAAGTGATCTTCCTAAAACGGAAGTCAGGCATTGGGTACAAAATAATGTCCAAAATGCGTGTAACATAACTTATATGTGCGCATCTGAGTAGATTGAATGCCTTTTGAGCAATAATGTTTTACCGTGCTGTGGTAGTATGTTGCAGCACTGAGATAAACTCAGCACGGAGCACTTTCAATGTTTTTCCACTATTTAACTCTTTCTTTTGTTGATATTGAAAAAAAAAAAGAGTTAAATGGGGTCCAATAGTGTGACTGCTATATACTCATTCAACGACACTTGCACAGAACAATAGCTAACTCACCAAGACGATGTCCTCAAATTTGAAGGCTTCAAAATTTATCTTTACATTTTTCTTAATTTCCTCAAGAAAGGGTCATAATTTCCCTAAGCCCCAAAAGAACACATTTAACGTAAGGGAAATATGTTACTTGTGAGAGTAAACCTGGTGCTATGAGCAGTTAGAGCCCATTTCCCGTCGAGCAATTGCGTGGCGTGTAGTCATGAAGACACAATGACAAGCATTTTAAATACCAAAACATCCAATCTGAGGCTGCATCCAAATAAGGCCAGTTCTATTTTCTAAACATGAACAGGAAAACAGAACATGTGCCAAATTTCTCTTTCAGTTTTTTACAAATTACACCCCGTCTGCCCTGTAGACAATTTCCACCAAGACAGGCCACGCTACCTTTGCATGAAAAGGCTACGCATCACCACGAGACTTGCATTGATATTGTCCTGCTGGGGAAAAGAGCTATAAGTAACACAAATATAAAGCAGCATAAATTTGTATATTTTACATCCACAATTGCAACACAATGTAAAATTTTGATTTCGTAGCAAATTCCCTTAAATGCAGCGTCACCTAAAACTGATTCTCGACTGTTTTGGTCATAACTTTGCTGCTGAATAGTTCCAGTGGTGTTTTGTGTTCACATCTTGAAATACAGTGAAATATAAAGTAGGGTGTTTTTCGATTGCCTCTGTGAAATGTATTGTAATTTGTGACAATAACTAATATGTCTACGGTAAGGCAGCACACATGATGAAGTGAACATTATAATTAGCAGTTCAAGAAGAAATCAAATCTTGTAACACAACTATCCTCTTGCTCTGCCAAAGGTAATCTGAGAAATTAATGTCGTCATTTGATAAAGGGCACTACGCAGTGATTTTCATGAATTCTCTGATAAAACATTTCGTGCACTTGCACACTTTACGAAAGGTAACTAAGTGATCATAGGTTTAGTTTAGTGCACTCTTGTAACGTTACCAGAGTACAATTTATGCAGACCAGTTACACAACTTATTATCATGCTTTGACACACATTTGAATTAAAGTATGCAGTTGTCACATACCAAGTGTACCGTTGAATCGGAGATAGGACTGAAAATAAAAGATAAAATAATAAATTCATGTTTCATATTTTCAAAAATTGGGCCCATCTTGTCGGGCTGAGTCAAAGTTAGATGCAGAGTCGTCGTCTGTTTAATTGTGTCTCGGGGACGACGGAAGTACTGTAGAAGCCAAGGATATCCTGGTGCTCTTCAATCCGGCAGTCAGCGCGCTGGTCACTCGAAACAAAACAGTCATTCATTCTTCAACATTCAATTTGTAAGGCGGAATAATAATAATAATAATAACAACAACAACAACAACAACAACAACAATAATAATAATAATAATAATAATAATAATAATAATAATAATAATAATAATAATAATAATAATAATAACAACAATAATAATAATAATAATAATAAAAATAATAATAATAATAATAATAATGATAATAATAACGACAAGACATGTTTGTAAAACTACAGTACCCTGTCATATGCCCCTAGAAAGAGGCAATGCACAGCAAACACCACCATTCCACCTGACAATCTTGTAGGAGTTCTTGTACCATTCATAGATCCAATACATCTCAGGCATAACATTTGATAATTTACTAAGAAGACCGTCGTGCCACACACATATTAGGCTATATTTCCTTTAATAATGTCAACACTGAAGCCTACATTTATTACTTTAATGACATCAAATGAATCTCAAGTTTGTAAGCTTTCCAAAATAATCCGAATACTAGTATAGCACGTGATGACTGAATTGTGGGTGTAATCTGAATATACCTACCAATCACAAAGAAGTCACAGTCAAGCCAGGTGTCCCGACTAAGGACAAAGAGTTCTCCTTGATCATCCCCATACTAATTTGCAAATACGCACATGACACATTAATCTTTTAAATAGCTATCGTGTTTTTATTCTATCAGTGATGTCTTGTCTTGTCAACAATTCTCCTTGTGTGCTTTGCCGATCTATCTGTCTTCGTGCAGTGATGTCCACTCTGGGTAACAACGTCTTTTTTTTTGTATATCGTTTTCTTCTCTCCTACTTCTTCATGTGCCTAAGGGATTTTTATAGAGATATGTCCTTTTTCAAATAAAAATATGTTTAAATGTGGGACTGTGTGTTTTGTGTGGGGACTTCTACCTGACGTCACTCACGTGCCAGAATCAGTTTAATGCGGTCCTGGTCTCAGATAAAGCAGTCATTACGTGCTTCTCCAATTGCGTGACCGACAAAAGTGTCAAACGGGTTATTGTTAAAAGATAACAAGAACGTGCCAAGTTGTCAAGGGTACAGTAAGAAGGTTTGAAGTGTTGGAGAGTTATTGCGTCGCTCTTTTTATCAGAAATGTCACATTTTGTGACAAAGGTTGGCGTGACTCAAAATGAGCAGCTGCGTACATGTGCTAACCAAGGTGCAAAGAGATTTAACAGTTTAGATTGGTGCACTAACGCATTCGATTGAATTATATAACATGTCATCACAGTCGCAAAGAAGCCTCAATGACAAACATGAAAAGTTGTTGCCCGAAAGAATTCAGGGCGTCGCCCAGTGTAGGCCTACCTACGATGCACCGTTTTACTTTGAAGGGCTTTCAGGATGAATCATTCCAAATGCCTTGTAAAGTGCATTTATGGATCATACCTTATCAATTGGTAAGAAATCGACAATAGAACCATCAGAAATATACTTTATAAGCAGCTATTCGTCCGCGTATTGCCACAGTTTGCTATCCTTCTACTCGTAAGCGGTCGTCACTTTCCGCAAGCACTCCGCGTGACGTCATCTGGAAAACCCGGAGGTCGCCTGCATTAGTGAGCAGATTAGGGATGGCCGCGTTTAAAGCCAAATTAAGGACATTTTTCGGGCCAGTCAGTCCACAACAATGCACCTTCAGGCCCGTCACCAGCTTTTCTTGGAAGGGGGTTCTGATTTTGACATTCCGATGAAGCGTAAGTGACTGAGCGGGGTGAAGGCTTCGAAGCAAGCCCCCTCCCAAGGTAGTATCTTTTAATGCATCTAGGATTTTTAGACCAAAAAGTTATAAACATAAATACTTTCATATGGATATTTTGAAAAATGAAAAATTTTGGCACCACCAATTTTGAAACCGAGATGACCTGGTTTCCCTCGTTCAGAAGAAGGACTTCCCCCAAGCGACCTTAAAAGAGATTCGTGTCATGAAACCAGTGTTTCACTAAAAGTGCACCTTGAAAAAAGCCAACACCCATGACATATTTTCAACTGCAGGTAAAACTTTAACAGTTAGACAAGACACTTGTCAATTTTAAGAAATTGGTTAATGGCATGTTGATCGCTGTACACACATTGATTAGACTCTTGGGAGTATCGAAATCAGTAATAGTGATTTTTTTATCACGATTATGATAGCTACTGAATTTTTGACTTATAATATGTTTTTCATATACCCAAAGAACATGCACTTTTGTTCAGATGTCATCCATATGAATAATTTGCCAATAACGTACATGTAAGATCTTAGATTTTACAGGGGAAATGTTCTATCTGGTTAAAAATAAATACACAAAAAAACCTAACTGATCTGAAATGCCCTTAGTTTTTGTACTTATTGAGCGATGTTATACTTGTTCAATGAAGGGCTTCTGATCAACAAGGAAACATTTTTATGCAGGAACATTAACGCTACAACATTTGACACAGTTGCAGAGAATAACGGATTTGTTGAAAACTGAATCAAGTAGTCATTGCCTTGATCTAGTACCATTTTAATTCTAAGCTCCGGTGGCATGCTGAACATAGTGACGCTTTGGGGATACCCCACGGAATGTGACGGTGGTTTACCTGTATTGCAATTGGCTGCAAGTTTGTATGGTGCCAAGTTTAATTGGGCATGAAGTGAAGAAAAAAGCCAGCATGGACATTGAGAGTGTATTTGATTCTCGAAAAAGGTTGTTGTGACTTCAGTTAATGAAACAAGTACTGGTATGTCCTGTGTTTGTTGTAGTCAAAGATCCCTTCCTGGCTCCATTGAGGGTCCTTGTACTGAAGCCAGATTTGACGCATGCATGTAGCCATATACCCCACTTGGTCAATGATACCATCCATCTACTATCTTGTGTTTTCGTAAGTTGCCTACAGGGTGATACCGAATGGTAAATTGACAACATGTTTTTAAAGCAAGGATAAGCCTCATTGTCAGCATGATCCCCGATGGTTTGGGTTGAATTGGAAATGTTTGTAAGCCAAAAAATGTGTCAGGCCACCTCATGCCAATGTCCAATAACCTTCCCAATACGTACATGTACGCATACATACATACATACATACATACATACATACATACATACATACATATATGCATGCATACACACACATACATACATACATACATACATACATACATACATACATACATACATACATACATTTCAGCTGGGTGACTGGTGCGGAAGGTTGCAGGTTCGAGTCCCGCTCGTTCCGAACATAGAATATATATTTTCAGCATTTACTTAATGCTGGTGGATTTAAGTCCCCGATTCTGGAAATAAATGCCGACTCAGTACATATACTGCATAACCGTGTTGATATGGCACTCGCACATAACTACCTTCATTGAACCATTCTTTTTTAAGAATGGGGATTTGGTCGAGTATATATACATATATACATGCATACACACACATACATACATGCATACACACACACACATACATAATACATACATACCAGGAGTGTGTTAATGAAATAAAATTAAAGACAGATCAAAAGTAATCCCACTTGTCGCGGCATGCGCGGGTGTCCAAGTTTTCATGATTAAACTTTAAAACGGGATATATATATATATAATGTTAACACTTTCAGTGCCAAGTTTTGGACTGAGTCAACAGCTTTCCTCGGCGCACTTCGGGCTGAACAAAGCACGCCGAGGACAGCTGTTATGCTGGACCCTGACATTCTCTGGAACTATCGGCATGTTGGTATTTCAATGAAATGGCCTTTTACAAAGAAGATGAATCTAGTATCCTCGTGATAAATCAGAGATCATCTTTGCTAGTTCGACTTTAGTCGCTGTCGGCACTGAAAGGTTAAATCCGACATGACGTTAATTATCTAATTTGCCCATGATATATTTCTTCATGAAAGTGCACTAAACATCAGTATCTAAGTATCTGAGTTCTTCATAGTGTCTAAGAATAAGCTTTCAGATGAAATTGTTTTATTTAAGATTTGATCATTTGAAAATCTAAAGAATCAAACAGAGAGGACAATCTACCCATTACCTGAGCAAGTCAGCTTTTACATTATTAACACGAATTAGTAGGTACTGCATTAATAGTGTCGGTAGTTGAGTGATATCAGGCAGAATATATATAAATATATACATATATATATATATATATACAGTATATATATATATGGGGGTGTGGGTGTGGGTGTGGGTGGGCGGGTGGTTGGGTGTGTTCGACATAACTTTATGTTAGCATTGGCACACGAGTTCAAGTGTTTGTTTCGCAAAATTCTTTGTACAAATGTTTTTCCCAAAAAATCGGCTTGCTAATTCACACCAAAAGTGCAGTTAATGGATAGGTCGAGAGCCTATTGCTGGAAGTTTTGTAATAAGTGACGGACGATTCACAGATATTCGTGTGGAAGGTCATTAAAATGACACATATATCTCATTGAGGCTAGATTGCTTGTATTTGTTGTGTGTGTGTGTGTGTGTGTGTGTGTGTGTGTGTGTGTGTGTGTGTGTGTGTGTGTGTGTGTGTGTGTGTGTGTGTGTGTGTGTTTTGCTTTTGTTTTGTTTGTTTGTTTGGGGTTTTTTCTTTTGTTTTTTTTATTTTTTTTTCTATTATTATTACAATTTTTATTTTTAGTCAAAGGGGTTCTTTCGAACCCCTCGAACTCCCCTCCACCTGGTGACGGGCCTGCATCAAGGGGAAAGCTGTGTTGCCTAGGGTATGGTTATGCCAATAACTACAAGAGAGGCTCCAGTCTTTTGGACTTCCCAAAGGATCCAAAACGGAGGCTACTGTCGCAGCGGCCAGTAGGTCTTACCAGGGAGCTGCACCTCCTTAGTCCTACGTACGATTTGCACTGACCGACTTCAATGTGACAGAGAGCAGGATGGTGTGCTCGGCACATTTTTCGGAAGAAATGTACGATTCATCCTATGTTGTGATAGCACAGCAAGGTTTTAAAACACTACCAAAGTTAAAAAACGACGCTGTGCTAACTGTATTTGCAAGACTTCCAGCTCCACTTCGCCAAAACCAGCATCGACGCCGACCCGTCGTCCATTTTTTTTATCTGGAATATTTATTGTACATAAACTGTGGGATACAGTATGGTATAGAGAGAATGAAAAAAAAATACATATTGCATATTAAACATACATAGACATGAAAAAATGACGAGTGGTTTACATAAACATAATAAATACCCAATCATCAGAAATGGTTGTAACCATCCCTTATGTGCATATAACATCCCTCAGACTGAAGGCCTGGTCAGTATAATTGATGAAAGCACTTGTAACAGGACAGTCACCAGAATTGCATGTTATCAAATCACCAAATATATGAAAGTATCATGATCATCAAATAAATTTTAAGGTAGGGTCATGTGTCCGTAGAGTTGAAAGTAATTTGTTTCTTATATAGGTGTAGCGAGAGCAGACAAATATAAAATGATATGAATCTTCAATCATAGAGTCACTACAAAAGTTACAGAGCCTATTTTCTGCTTGTACCCTGTTGTATCTTCCATGCAGTTTCAATATGTAGACTATGGGCACTAGTCCCTAATTTTGTTAAGAGTCTCCTTTTTTAACAGGTTGCCAATTGTAAGACATTCAGACAGATTAAAGTTATGCTTAAATTGACAGTAGGTCTTGAGTTTGTCAAAGACCTTGCCTTCACCATTAATGAGTTTAGACCAAGCTGTGTTGTTTATAGATTTCTGTTTTTTTTCCTGAGAGTGAATACACTTTTGTGGATATTTATACCTCGTAAATTATTCCAAATATTATGCAGACCACAGTTACTTAATATAGTCTTAAAACATTTGACCCAGCACTGGTTGTCAGTGTAAAGTAGAGTGTAATTTTCTTTCAGGCAAAGTGAAATTAGGCTGTTATGGTCACAGACATGTACGCTGGACAATTATATAAGTGAGTGACATAAACCAATATGTAAAACAGGATACTGCTCAAGTTGACTACGTACGGTAGCACTGCAAGATTTCCGGTGTACTCCCAATACATATCTATAGAATCTGATGTTGACATTTTCAATAAGTGCTTTGTCACAGAGAGTCATAAAATTATTATTATTCATATTATGGATCATATAAGGACCCCAGACTTCACTTGCATAGGTTAATATAGGTATAATGAAAGTTTTGAACAGTTTCAGAGCCAGTCTAATATTGTTATTGAATGCATACTCTCTTAATTTGAAAAGGCTTGTGTGCTTTTTCTTTTATTTGTTGAGGGCTGCTGTAAAAGATACTGCTGCAGTAAAATCTATTCCCAGATAACAGTAGCTTTGTACAATTTCGAATTGCAGGTTGTCATAGGTGAAAGAGAAGCGAACAAATTTGTGGCCGCATTTGTTAAAGATTAAAATTTTAGTCTTGTTCAGGTTGACTTTGGGTTTCCATTTTTCACAGTATAATTTAAGACGGTCAATGGAAGTCTGGTGTCCTGTCTGGGATTCTGATAGTAGAACCAAGTCATCAACATACACCAGACAACTGATTTTAACCAAATTCTGCATGTTAGCATGATTAATATTGGATTATTAATGCACATGTACGCTCATTTCCTATCATTGAAAATACGTCAATTTACAGAAATAGATTTTACGTCATTGAATTGGAACTATTAAAGTCCCTTGAAATGCACATTACTGGCCTTACCAATGCGCGTTTTTCTATTTATATATAGGTACCTGCCTCACCCACCCCCACTAACTGGTAGATACATTTTGGGATTTCATGATAAAACTACAGTTATATTCTTTACGTTTGGACCTATGTAGGAATTCAAAAATGCCATACGTGCAAATGATTTATATCAGATTTGATCTATTGTGACAAGAAATGAGGTGACCATCATTCTTGAGATGGTAAGTTTACCTTTTCCACGAATCACGATTTGTTCATTGTATCAAGGTCCCGGGGACAATACTGGGCCCGATAAGGGTATATAGGCGCTCTGGAAGGCTCGACCCTACGCTCTTCATACAGTTTTCCACAAAATAGAGGGTCGAAATTCTATATTTTTTCCTAAATATGCGTCAAAAATCTACATTTTTTTTCCAAAATGGGGCGTCAAAACTCTAATTTTCATTTTGTTTTATATAGAAATTGTAAGAAATTTGTCCTAGGCGTACATGTCAAGGGTCAAGAGAGAATTTGGGGGAAATTCCAGATTGTAGACGTTACTAGCCTAGATAATTGTGCTGCAAATTTGTAGCATATCTTGTCGAAAGCTGTTGGGTATATATTATGACTAATTCAACATTGCAGTTTTCTTCAGTGACATTCCATTTCGGGTAAAATGTATAGATTTTTTGTCCATGCAGTAGGAACCATTGATAGTCGTTTACGGCAAATAAAAGTGTTGAAAACCACAGGAAAAATGCAATTGTCCGCAAGTTTGCGTTCCCCATAGGGCTGTTTGTTTACAAATGTCTAGAATGGTTGGTACTGTGGGAAAGACCAAAGTGTGTTCTATTTTGAAATACTCTCCTCCGATTGGCTAAATGTGATGTGTGTTAGTATTTTCCGCCGTATGAATCAGTCAAATTTGACGATAATATCCATATTTTGAAACTCATTCGAGGTTACGGCGTCATAGATCCAAATATGGTACTTCGGGCTGCCGACGATAACGAAAGGTACTTCTATTTCCGGAAACTGCCGAGCAATACATTGAAACCAACAAACATAGATGCTGTTTTCGGGTGAACTTTTCAAAACGGGTGAGATAATTGTGACGCAACAAGTTCATTTTTGCCATCCATTATTAAATTTTGACCGAGAAACATCCCTGATAAACTATACTAAAGGGGAAAGAAGCAAAGTGAACAAAACACATGGAAATGTATGAGCTGTGGGAAGAGTCAAATTCCTTGAATGTACAGGATATGCATTCAGTCGAAATGCTGAGACATGAATGAGATTGATTGGCTACCAGCAAGCCTCGGTTCCAAGCTAAGCCTTAGGCTGTGACGTCACCAAGATACACAAAATCCAACAAGGCGGCCATGTTATTAACTGGTATCACATACAAATAAGAGATTTTTAAAAAGTGGTACAAAAGATGCGTTATGATCTCTTACCTTTATATGTACTCTTTACACAGATATAAATCCACATTATGGTTTATTTCCAGTCTAATAATAGGGCCATGATAATCCAAAATGTCCATTTCATTTCTGACCTGTCAGCCATTGCTGACCCAAATATCCAGAATTCATGTACATGTATTTTGATTAAATTTTGTATAAATAATGTGATGACAAAATATTTAGCCATCTACTGCAAAAATACTTTCCTGATGCAAGCAGTAAGATGTAGGTCCAAATTAGAAAATATAATATTGTGACCTGACTTTGAATTTCAACCTCTTAAATCCGCCATTTTGCAAAAACATCCACGTTTTCTTCAAAGCTCCACTTTTGTAACATAGGGTCTATTCCCGGCAATTTGCACCTAGAATGTACTGCCAAAGCTACAGATCCATAATGCAATGGGGGGGGGGGGTGGATAGTAACAACTCTGTGTCCACCTTTCAGCCAAAAAGGAAGGAACCCCAAAATTCCATATTTAGGGGATAGGGCCCTTTGAATTTTGATCAAATCTGTACAATTTGCCCTAGAATGCTCTTTTTTCACAACTTATCAATATAAGAAACATCAATAAGTATGAAACTTGGCCTAATCTATGGTATTACAGAAAAGATTTTTTTTATCAGTTGTTCTAAACCGCCATGACTTCTGATAAATTGGACTGTTCCGTTATTCAAATTGGACCACTTGTATCTTGAAAATTTAACCCAACCCAGCCCAAATTTATACCCTCTTGAAAAGCATGAAGACTTGTTGGTCAAGTTACAGCGTGAAAGGGTCATGGATCAGTTTTAAATTAAAATGCCAGAGCAGTATCTGGTTGCTGGGTGTTCCAAACAGGCATCTCTTGTATCTTCAGTGGGGTGTTGGATGATAGGATGCTCGTAAAATGACCATTAATCGTAACCCAATAAATGCACTGACTGCCATATAAGTGGTAAATCACACCCCTTTCATGTGATCCGAAGCTGAGAGATGAATAGGCAGAGGGCTGGTCATTTTGCCTGGTGCCATGAGCACAAGGGCTCTGTGATTGGCTGTTCACTCAAGATGACCGCCATTCCCATGGCAACAAGAAACAAACACTCACCTTTGCTGGATGCTGAGCCAGTATTTCATCCAGTTTTGCATCATTCTACAGAGAATGATGGAACAGCATACAATACATTTTGAATTAGTACAGAAATCATGAAACCAGGATTTGGCACGGTCATAAGAAATAAAATTATGCCCTATTTTGTCTTTGTTTATCTCTATTTTAATGGTAAGCACATCAGAAAATATTATTCAACGTTGTAACTACAAAGAAATACTAAACATGGTATGTTCGGGTAAATATACATCCATTTTGAGATGATAACACCTAAACACCCCCAAATAGCAGGAACTAAGATGGGGGGGGGGGCAAGGGTGGGGGGGTCTTGATCACAGTTCACAGGAAAAAAAATTGTTTTCACAGTTCACAGGAAAAATTATTCAGCTTATATGCATATTCACGATTCACGAGCAATGGTTTAATCACGAATCCCGAAAATAAACGTTATTGTTTCACAGATCACGGAAAATAGAAAGATAGGATCACGAGTCACGAAAATACCCTTGCCCCCCCTCCCCCCCATCCAAGATGTGCCCATGCGTCTTTATTTACATAGGCACTGCCCAGCGATGCAACTGAGAACAAGGCTGCTGATTTGACCCCTAATCTCGCATCTTATTAAACCCAGGTCAGCATCTCGACTGATTGTCAACAGCGTAATGTTGACCGATGATCATCTTCGCACGATCTGTCATTTCTTCGAACAAACATTCCATCCTGCTTTTTAGTTGTTGGCATGGCGATATGAAGGAAATGATGCAAAAATGCCTACTTCAGCTGACAGCAGATGGTTTTCATGGTTTTTTCCCATGAATGACTTGAATAAAGGAAGGAAAAACGATTTCCTTGCATGCATTTAAAAAGGCCGTATTCGGCCGACTTGCGGGGGAGCTCCACACGGCCGCGTTGAGGCGGAAGGGTTTTAAACGGTATCTCAAATGCAGAGTTGTTTCCATCGATGGGAGAAGCAATTCAGAGTTAGCTGACAGCTGTCAACGCAAAGTCAATCTTAGACTTAGTCAATCCGCCCTCACCACACAGGCCGGCAAATTAATACTTGCCCGCAGCGCTTACCGCGCCATTTTTGGCGTACGGGTCAGTTTTTTTTTTCACACGGCACGCAACCTGAATCCTGCGTATTTGCACGATGTTTGGATGTTCAGGAATGGGACAAGATCTTTATGAAAACAAGTTGACTGTGGTCTACCGCAACCACAATAATGGGTGTGTGTGTCACAGTTCAAAGACTTCAGATCAATTGGCTGGAATACACTTGATTATAACACCCAGCGCAGCGGGGTCACGCCACAGGGAAAACCAGCAGAATGGTTGTCCTCATATTCTGGTAGATACAAATCCATATAGATAGCTGTCTGCTAAATAAAAAAAAATGAATAAATAAAAAAAAAGAAAAAAGGGGGGGGGGGGTATTTTCGGTAGACAGTGAAGGGGGTGAGGGCGGTAGTTTCGTACTGGGCATTTTTATTTGCTGTACTTACTTACAGGAATCCCCAGGCAGGACTACCTTTTAATATCCGTACTCCGTGCTAACCATTATGTAGGCCTATACATTTTCTTATTTTCTGCCCCTTGTACTAGGGCAAAATATTATTATGCCCGGCGTTCTAATAGGTATTCCATCCCCCTATCGAAGTAGGTTCTACATTTCAAAACTTAAAGCTAAAGTCTCTGATTTAGCCTATAACAATATAATTTTCCTATATATGGTCAGTGAGGTATTGTGCTGCATTTTTTACAAACCGTACGGCTTAGCCTATCGAGAACTGGTACACCGTCCATATTTGGTACGAAATAAAAGCACCGTATCATTGACTTAATAAACTGTTCAATCTCTGTGACTTGTCCGGCCGATCTGTTGAAAAGGGGTGCCTGTGGCTCTCGCCAGTATGGACACGTGACAGTGTAGGCCTACACCTGAAATCAGACGAGCCCGCCCCGCCAAAACATTTCCCATCGCCATCAGAACTCTTGTTGTCAGTCTCTTCTCCAGAATACTCGCATGAATATGAAATATCCAACTTATTGTCGCTGCCCCTCGCGTCCCAGCTTCTCCCCTTGACGACATGATGCTTGGAGAAAGTTCCCCCAGATGACGTCACGACTCCGTTCACAAAAAGGGGCGAACTTTGGCCGCTTCGGGCTGAAGGGGCTCAAACATTTCAAAGCTAAAGAAAACTATACTATCTCCGAAGAAGTTTTTAAAATTAATAACATTAATCAATAACAATCCATGTGGATCCGTTTCATGCAATTTTGAATGTGTCATTCTGTGTCAGTGTTAGTCGGCTGTTATAGAATCTGTAAACATGCTGTAGCCAACACTGCATTATACTGATAGGCGTACAAGTCTTAGGAAGCCGATACATAGTTAAGAGCGTATCTAGCTGTGCAAACTTCAAGGGGGTTCTTATGTGCTGGCGAAAATTTGAACTTGGATTGCTTTAACTTCTGACTTAGCTCAACTTTTCGTATCTGCCAGAATGGAATTAACTAATTAAGCGAGCAAGCTTGGCGCTCAATACCAGACACTGCAAAGAAAAATGTTAGCAAAGAGTATAAACACGTATAATTCTCGTATGTGTATTTCTAGTGTGAAGTGAATGAAATGAAACTTTATCTGACTTCACTACAATACAACCGTGGTAGTTTATGAGCATAACACACAAATATATGAGACAATATACAAATGTACACATACAGTAATTATTAACATCAACAAAGTGTGTAATAAATATAACAATGTCATCCCAAACTACTGTTCCAGAGCTTTTTTTCAGCTCGTCATGTATTTTTCAGCATCCAAGGCCACTACAGGCAGCTACATTGCACGCCTTACGGTGAACACCGAGGCAGTATTTGAGAAACCTAACACAAAACCTCTCAGATTTAAAGTATCCTTTTATGTTGGCCTGAGCCAGTGCTTTTTAGAGGGAAATAATGCACACGTTCTTTATTTCTGCAGCGTATAACAGAGATAAATACAAACTTATTGATGCACCACTCGCACCGAAAATTTTATTCAGTCTACCAAGGGCGTTATCTGCTACATAACTTTAAAACAAGCGCGAATTGAAAATCATCTAAAGTGATTTTTCATAATTTGTTGCTTGGTTTGTTCAATATCATGATTTTTATTTAAAATTGTTCGTATTTATGTTCAGTTTCTGTTTTTACAGTAGGTATCTAACATATTCAAACAGTTTTGCAGTCCTCGCTTACCGCTAGATAATAAAAAATAAATCATCGTATAAAGAAGACAGACCGCTTTTCTTTCCCTCAAAGTCGAACCCTTTTTTTAAATAGATAAAAGAAACGAACAAATATATACTTTTCGCCAAACTATGGTTTATTTGTCAATTAAGGATTTCAATACGAATATGTGATCGCTTGTTTAAATTGAAAATCATTCATACTTTCAGAATTCGAAAAATGCTTCTGTAGCTTAATGTTAATGATCATGGAGAAAAGTTGTGACACACAGCTGCTTAGTGATGTACCTATGCACATGTTTGGGTCTCTTGTGGAAAAGCCCTTGCGGACAAGAGTTAAAACGTTTTCCTGCCTTAAAGTTGGAAAAAAATAGAACCGAAAATAGCGTTGAACAGTTTAGAAAATATTTCAATATGATAGTTTTGCTTTTTTTTATTTATTTATTTATTTATTTATTTACTTATAATGTCCAGGTTTCTGGTGATCCCTTCAGGTTCGTGGTGCCAAATATAAATCACTGGAGGAACTCTCTGCCGAAAAGCAAAGGTCGGCGCAAACAAATCTGTTATCAGGGAAAGAAGGGGCCCGTGCACGGTCAACAGTCGCACGACAACACAGACACTGAATAGATGAAATATTACTGACATCAAGCTGACATAAAGTCGGCAGCAAAATAACTTTATATCATCCACAAGTCAATGCTTGAACCACGTGGCGATTAAGGAAGGAATCAAGCTCAATGAAATATTGCAGGTAAACAGCCTGATATCCTCACTCTAGAGCCATACTACAAATAATTATGATATCACGCTGAATCCAACACAGCAGGTGAGGAGCCTGATAACCTCCCCAGCGTCAGACTGGAGGCATATGACAAGTGGATTACAATACACCATCGGCAGCAGGTTCAAGCCATATGGTCAGTAAAAGACAAGGCACCTCTAGCCGCAGGTTGAAATCATAGAGTAAATTCGAGGCAGTACCGACCGCATGTTGACACTACATGATATCAAAAGCTTGCTATAATTCAATTGTTCCTAAACGACAGGGTTCCTGTGCTTGCCAGGCATCAGCCAGGATAAGGTTGCAAACAATCGGTACTGACAGTGTCCTGGTCGGTTGGCAAGTAAATTACATATTACCTGATAACGGACTGAAACCATAAGGCAGATAAATACAAAGCTATCATTGCGGACGGCATGGCATATAATTCACATAACAAATCTTATGTCAGCACGAAGACTTGTGACAGACCGCTGTGTCAATCAACCAAACAGTTGTTATTTTTCCATTCAAAACGCATGCTGCTAGCATGGTCGAAGAAAGTTTCAATAATGGAAACTGTACTTTAAAAACGCATTGAAATGGACAGAGGTTAGGTACTTTCAGAACGTTCAGAAGCGAACCATGATGGAAGCATTTCCCATTGACCCAGCACCGTTTCACCGTGCTGCCGTAAGTTGCAAGAGCCTGATCTGGGGCGAATACCCAGGTTATATGTAAGGACTGAGTAGGATTCTCTTTTCCTCAAATGAGTTTTAACGCCAGTGTTTCGGTGAGGATATGAAAGCTCTTAATACTAAGCAGACAGCAGCTGTCTCTGCATAATTAAAGTGTATACTCAGCATGACTCGATGAGAGGAAGTGGAATTATTGCCAGAGAGTAGAACAACCAGAATTCCGCCGTTATTTATAGTTTCGAGATAAACAGTGTCAAGAGTCAAAAAAAGGGTTTGAATTAAATACTTGGGGGCACAGGACCGCGTAATTGATTGCTAACCCTTTCAGACTGACGGCCCGAGTCGCCGAAGGCGACGAGAAGGAAGGACACTCAAATTTCACATTATCTAGGTCACGTGAACCTACCCGTTTTTTTTATTAAAATAAACGTAGCTCCAACATGTTTGGCATTCATTTCTTGTCTGTTTACCTTACTTATTGTCTTGCTAACTTTGCTTGTCTGTGCAAGGGTAATTAATGGTCAAATTCGGCACATTTATCGCTGAAGCGGCCAGGATACACCTGAGGAAGCAAGCAGCCATTACACCTCTACGGGCTGATTCGCTAGGCGTGCTCTGATTGGTCCAAAGTCACAGTATTTTCAGTGTTAGTCATTTGGCGCAATTTTCGAACTGACATGCAAAATCAGGAGCTCCTAATATTGCTACTCCACCAGGTCGAAAGAAGATGTCAAAACTGATGTTCCAACACTGCTGCTTGTATAATGTTAAATGGTATAGTGTCTAGGTAAGAACAGTGGTTATTAGTGAAAAATTTATGTCAAAAATATCATTTTTGTATGTTGCCTATCATAGTATCTGCCTGTGTCTATCTGACACCTTTTCCCACACTAAGAGTTTCTATTATAAATTATCATGATTAAGTTGCTTGAGTCTGCGCTACTTTATGCTACTTTATTTATTAATTTATTTATTTATTTATTTATTTATTTATTTATTTATTTATTTATTTATTTATTTATTTATTTATTTATTTATTTATTTATTTATTTATTTATTTATTTACTTGTTTATTTATTTATTTACTTGTTTATTTTTTTTCATTTTATTATTTTTTTTTTATTAATTTTTTGTTTTTTTTGCACGGTCTGCTTTCGCTAGTTATAATGTCAAATTTGTCAGTTCATCAATATTAAATGGATTAACTTTCAACACCCTGAGATGAAGCCATGGGTCCCAAAGGAATTGTATCTTTTGTACTATCTCAAGATCTTTAACGAGTCACAGTCTAAACAACTTTTTCATCTAAACTTCTCCAAACATTGAAGAAAAAGCATAACAAGGAAATGTCTTGTTTTAACCTAATTATGCAAGGGGTTCATGTAATCTCCCACTCAGAATGCAGCTGCGGCTTGAGATAACTTTGCATTTTGTGCGAATATATCTTTTCCTGTTTTTATTTTCAATTTCCAAATATTATGCACACAGCAAAAACAATAAGTGAAGGCGGGTAGTGAGATATATGTATTGACTATTGTTAATGTATGTACTTAGGTTCCTTGCACCTTCAACGTAATTTAAGATTGGAAAACTGGTGAGGTCCGACATGAATTATAATCCCATCATTATTTGTCGTATTGTCTATGTCTGATATGTGTCTTACGTTTTATTATACTTATAAAAATAGTCATTATTTTTATATCTGAACCTTAAACAATTCTATTTATCAAAGATGTCTATTGATATTTGGAGATGATTCAACATGTTACAAAAGTAACTGCATACATGGTATTTGATATTCCAGTAACATCTCTTGTCTTTTCTAAAGCTGCCCCTCCAAGATCTAACCTTTAGATTGTCAGGGCTGCTAGGTCAACATATGATTCAAAACATTCCTATTTTTTTCACCAAATGTAGCACATAAACTGCCTATTTTCCCAGGTGCTGTCATCGGCATTATATTGATCAAAACTTCGCCAGAAATCTGGAAATGCAAGCAGCAGCATCAAGTGCATCAAGGTGGAAGCGTGTCAGCTCCACGAAGACAGACCAACATGCCCGCCAAATTTAAAGAGGATTCGGTCAGTTGTGCTTTGACTTGACCGCAGATATATGAATTTACATTGAACTATTCCTGTGTTCACACACACACACACACACATATGCATCAAACGGTTCATTTAAAGGCCCGAAAAAAGTCTGTGCGATAAACCAAAGGAAGTTTTGGGAGACTCAGAAAATCATTTTTGATTGGAGTATTTTTATTGGAGTTGCAAATTCTACATTACTCTATTCCGAAAGGTTATTATACCGATCTTTATGTATGCTTGCGAAATATGGGGTCCATACATGTATATGACTTTCCTTTTCGAATATTTACTAAGCGGTGGTATATCTGGTTATTTTATATTTGAATGCGAAAAGAAATTTTATACTGAAATACTGTTTAGGTGTCCATCGAAAATCGTCAAACACAGCAGTGCTCGAACAGCTAGGACAGCCACTCATAAGATTGAATTGACTTGTCTGTAAAACTGCTTCAGAATTGCAAATTTATCGCCAGAGAGTTGATTATATGACTCGTACGTATGCAACATTGCTCTACGTTTGGAAAGGAAAAAGTATTTGGCTACAGACTATTCAAGATACACTCTACTCGATCAATTTACAACACTTTTGGGAGTAAAAGTAGATACTTTCCTAAAACATAATGTGAAAAAATGCTCAAAATGACAAATTTCGAAGACAATGGGAATATCAAGTGAATAATAATGACGTGCAAGATAAAAACTACTACGGACATATGTTCCAATTAAAGAAAATTCAAATTTTAAAAACTATTTACAAAAATAATTAAAAACTCTGAAAAATATCACAAGGCTACGTATAAGTGCCCACAATTTGGCTATTGAAAAAAGAAGTTATAAGCGACGTTCACAATTACTTATAAGAAACATAGTGTAATGCTTGTAAATACCCTCGAAGATGACTTTAATCTCCTTGTCAACTGCCAATTGTTTCGAGAACCACGACAAATTCTATTCCAAAACTTTAAAATATATATGTATATTTGCGAGCTTCATAAACTGTTCGGACATCATGAAAATGCAAGATTACGAATTAATTTCAGATTTGAATTCATGTATCAAAATTAACCTTGAAATAAGAGGACGTTCTCTGTGACAGTTTCTTGTCTACAAGTACTACGGCCTGACATGCCATGTTCTGGCTTACAAACTCTGGAGCAGCACCACTTGGAACCTATTGCTCTAGAAGTGCAGTCTAATGCCAAGGACAAGCTGTTAGTGGTTATGACATATAGACCACCTGACATGAGTAATAAACTGTTTTGCACCAAGCTTATGAATATAAGGGACATAGCTGTCAGCCAGGTCACACAAGTGTGGCTACGCAATGACTTCAATTATCACCCGATACATACAACCAGAGGAGAGCCACTGGGGCAAATGGCTGATATGTGCAATTTGACCCAACTGACAACTACACCTGCAAACTGCAATATTCATGGGTCACCTCTTATTGACGTAATACTAACAACTACGCCATCATCTCAATAGTTAATGGAAGTGTACATACAGGTCTCAGTGACTCCCACAATCTTATATATAGACCGACACGTATCAGAGCAATTCATGCTCCTACTCAACAAATAACCTATCGTAGTTATAAAAATTTTGAACAACTTCACAAATGATATTAGTCTCATACCGGTCACAGTCAATGAACTGTTTGATGATCCTGACGATAGCCACTGGCCATTTTAGTTTCTTTTGAAACAAGCTGTCGACGACCATGCTTTGCTAAAAATAGCAAAAGTGAGACAACAAAAACGACCGTTGATGAATCCTAAATTAAAGAGAGCTGCACAGGACAAAAAGAGACTGCAAAATCGGCATGTATGCTGACTGCAGTACATCGGAAAACTGGGAATTATAGACAACAAAGAAACTTGACCACTGACATTAGGATAAACTCAATACAGAGCTATTTTCATGAGGAGTGCAGTGGAGGCCCCAAAAGCGGAAAAACTGGGAATTATACAGGCAAAAAAGAACTTTGACCACTGACATTAGGAAAAACTCAATAAAGAACTATTTTCATGAGGAATGCAGTGGAGACCCCAAAAGCGGACAGAGTTCTGGAAAAGTATCAAGCCCTTTTTAACAGAAAAATTCTAATATTCAACGAACAATTATTCTTAAGGTTGACAATGCAAAACTCTTGACTGATCCGAAAGAGGTCAGCGACCATGTGAACATCTTTTATGTCGACATTGCCAGTGGCATTGGAGTTGAAACTTGCATAAAAGAGGACCAAGACGAGTCCCATATAGATTTTGTGTAGATCGAGATTTTGCGAATCTTTCAAGTCTTGTCCCAGTGTACAAACCCTTGGGAAAGATGCGACCCTCCAGCCGAAGTAAAGCAGGTTATCAAGAGTATGCGTACTAAAAAAAACACAGGTTATGACAAATTACCTGCAAAATTATTGAAACCAGTGGCAACATCGATCAGTCACCATGTGGCTGACATCTTTAATCAGTGTATTGACAGCGACATGTTTCCAAATGATGCTATAAGCTAGCAGAAGTGACTCCAATATTCAAAACGGAAAATCCACTACTGGCGGAGAACTGCAGGCCAGTGCTTGTGCTCTCGTCACAATCAAAAATTTTTGAAAGAATTATACTTCATCAACTAAACCTTTTCGTGGAAAAAATACTTCATGATGGGATTTACTGTTTATCGTGCGTCGGTTAAACTTCTCCGGATACTTGTGCACGATAAACTTAACTTTAACGACCAAATACGCGATGTGTGCCGAGCGACTGCAGCTCAACTCAGCGTTTCACAGAGACTAGCTGTAAACCTGGACTTTGCTTCACGCATGGCTATTTTTAAAACATTTATAGCCTCTCACTTTAATTATCGTACATTAGTATGGCACTTCTTTGGGAACAAAAATGCTCAAAAACTTGAGAGGATACAATGCACAGCTTTAAAATTTGTGTATTTGGATATCACTAGTGACTATTAAAATGATTTCCCAGAGCAAACATTTACTTTAGAACTCGCCAGGTCCAGAGCTTTACTCTTGGAAATTTACAAGGCAGTAAATAACATAACTTTTCCTTATATGAGGGATCTGTTTGCTCCGCGGCATATTCCGGATAATTTGAGAAACTCTGATAAACTTAACCAGCCGCACTGTCGTACTTCGAAATACGGATTACATTCTTTTTAGGTCCAGGGAGCATCCCTGTGGAATAAATCAAGAGACCACTGTAAAAGATTAGGTCTTCAGGGTTTTAAAACTTTCTTCAAAACGTGGACCATCACACAATCATCATCTAGTTTTAAAGGTGACCTCCTTACGGACTATTATTGCTTCTTTTACACTTACTGGTCCCTGTGACTGGCACAAGTGTGTTTTTAAGAGATTCTCCCTCCGGTCTGTGCATATCCATGTATCCCACCCAATATCAGTGGTACTAGCTATTGGCTAATATTGTTGTTTGTAAATCCAATGCAAAATAAGACCTATCTATTTATTTATCTGCGTAATCTTTGGTGCAACTGTTGAAATTTCTGAAGAACAGAATCCCCTTATTTGGCGATATGACCTGTGGTTTTTATAACACCCTTGTTGTATACTGTGGAATTGTGCAACTCTAGTAATTCTGACATTGAGAATATCGCTTATTTTATTGTTGTGTTGGTTTCATAATTGACATTGTGTGTATCATTTTGTACTGATATTATACGTTTGTTTATATTTGGCCGATTACCGATATATTGTAAGTTTTCGGTGTATTCAATGAAGTTCATCACTAACTGATCACCACAGCCATTTGTGGTCAGCCAACAGTCAGCTCAGCTCTCATTTTGTTCAAAATGAATAGAACGTTTAAGGTCGGAGCAATTCATTAATCAGCATATGACTTTCTGTCGTCCAATGTATGGCGTTTTGGGATCTAAATTACATTATGAACGTCATGAAATATGTTTTCTTTTTCATCTCGTCAGACATTATTGGTTGATATGACATACCCTAAACAATCCACCTAAAATTACATTTTACATGAAATTCATCTCTTCAGGCTAAGTTTCGAATCGATGTACACCTCTTGCTCTCTACCTTCGTTCTCGATTGTGTCTCCTTGACTTCGTTCCCGCCACGTCAGATATCTATGCAGCCTGGGTGCAGTGTAAGCACGAGGTTAGAGACTCTATCACCTCAACATGAGCAAGGACTCCATTTTTTCACTCTAAGCCTGCATCTTTGTTTACCTAGCTCACGTTGACATTGTTCAGTCTGTGCCGCTTGACATGTACGTGATCGTGTTCTCTGGTCAAGTTCTTTTCTGTTTGTCTTCTACAACTAGCGGGATAGATAGCCCCTTGGACCAAGGTCCCTTTTCCATTTGTGTTGTACAGTGAGCAAATTCTTCTCTATTTATACAATGAATGACTGTTTAAATCAAGCACAGAAGCACCAGACACAGCCACCTGTTTCCGTTTGACAAGCCTGCCTTGAGCCACATTCTCTTTTCGCATATTTGTGCCATGAATTGCAATTCATCCACATCGGTGGCCCTTTTTGAAGAGCATAAAATTCCTATCATTAAACCTAGTCCAAATGCATGTTTGTCTTGATGCCATTTTGTAAGGAAGGAGCATATTTTATCAGGGCAGGCTATCAGGAAAATCACTACTATCAATGTCTTTGGGGACCAGGAAAAATACACAGTCAGGCAATCACTGAAGTAATTGATGCAAATTAATCGAACCAAATTATATATAATATATTCAAACGAAAAGTAAGTCCACAGCTAGACTATGATTACGAGTGTGTCTCCCAGGGATGCCTGGGGGCGGGCGGTGTGGGGGGGGGGGGGTACTGTATATTGCTATACGCGTGGGCGCCGCGGGGAAGACCTATTGTTTTCAACACGAGCACTCCCAAATACCTATGTTTTACGAATTACTCTCTCAGTTTTTGGACCTTTTTCGTGTATTGGTCTAATATACTCTTAAGATTCAAATTCATTTGATACATGTACTTACATGTAAGCTACATCATGCATACATGTACATGTTAACACACACACACACACATATATATATATTATACATTCGTGGACTTTGTACGTGTTCAGTTGTTGATTTAAATTTTACAACTGACATGATAACACTTATAAGGTGTAAATGGAATGTAATATTCGGCTTTTTTTAAGTTGCGTATCTCTAAGTTTAATCGTCATACAGATCACTGCATATGGAAGAGAGTGCATTCATAATCACACACAGGCCACTGGTATGGCTTAATTCTCTTCTATATAATTTTTCGTATGGTTCGTAAGATAACCCTGTTGAGTACATTTTAAATCGCACACTATTCACTGGTATGGCATCCCTCCTGTGTGAGTTTTTAAGATGTCTTTAACATTGCATTTCACAGAATATTTATAATCACACACTGCACAGTGGTGTGGCTATACTCCAGTGTGAGTCACTATATGCTTCTTAAAATTATACCCTTTTCCACTGATCTAGCTTCTCTCCTGTGTGAGTCATTATGAACCTCTTGAGATCCCTATGTTCAGTACATTTATAATCACACACTCCACACTGGTGTTGCTTCTCTCCAGTGTCAGTGATATACTTATGAAGATTACACTTTTGACTAAATTTATAATTACACTCTGTACACTGGTATGGTTTCTCACCTAAGTGAGTGAGTTATCATAATTATGCTTTTTGAGATCACCTCTTGTTTTGCACTTCTAACTGCATGTCACACAGTGATAGTTTTAAAATCTCAATGTTACACCAGGCAACCTCTGAGTTGTTTATCACAAGGTAAATGTCCGGAATTGTGTTTTTACTATGTAAATCACACATTTGCGTTTCAAATTTGAACTGGAAGCATCACCTCTGACATAAATATTTTCTTACGTGACGTAACATCACCTGTTACTCTCAAGTCAGTTTTCTCGCAAACTATACTCACAAAAATGAGACATTTATAGCTTGTTTCGATATAAATATTACGATTTTTAGCAACTTCCGCTTCTCATCATCTGCTCTTCTTGGCATGATTTTATATTGTATCTAAGCTGCCTCCAAAGCAATCAGTGGCCAACAAACTCCAGGCCAACTCTCAATACTGGAACTGATATTGAACTGAGGGAGAGCAATTTGGGGTCAAGTGTCACACAAGGATCAGAAAACTCCAGCTCATTGTAACAAATGCCAGGGTTAGTCGTTAGGGGGCAGGTAATTTCGCCAATTTCACTTGCGCTCTACTTTCTCTTTAAAGTCTCTCCAGGTTTAATGGTTAAGTGCAGTGTATTAGCTGACGTTAGTTACTAACCTGCTAACTGATTTTTATTTCAAACACGTAATGTTCGAATGCAAACTTTTGACTACCAGTGAACAGTTATGAAACCACTGTGTATTCCAGCCTCCTCATAGGTGTCATGATGCATCCTGGCCAACCCAGATGAATCAAAGGGGCGGGCCAAATAAGGACTGTCTGATTGTGTTTTGCAGTAGCTTTAATGGTAAGGATGCATGAAAATTAAACCATGACAACTACAAATTGGTCCAATGACCTAGGAATGTGATTCTCTGAACTGTGTGACATGCATTCTTTCCCAGGCCCAGATTGCACTGTACTTGTGTCAAAGTAACCTGGTTTTCCCAGAGACTGTTTTCTCCTTTTTGAGTACTAGGGGGCACCTGGAGATATCTAATGTACATATTTCAAATTTCTATCTTTAAGTTAAGTTAATGCATGTAGTTGCAGAGTAAAATTCCTCTTTATTTATGGACTACCATGGACAGTGCCACTATAGTACAAACACTGTTAAAGCTTAACCGTTCCAAGTCAAAATGATACCTGACCATTTGTTACAAACAAGTTTGTTGGAAATGCTCTTACAATTATGAACCTGGCCTATTGTGAAAGTAAATTTTAGTATGTGAGAGTTTCCACTTGACTATAATTGGTTAAATTGAATCAAGTATTATGCCTTCACAGACATTGGACTTACAGGAGTGTATATATTTCTGAGGGGCATGCACTTGTACCCCTGATGCACTGGACACTACAATCAGCTGACTGATGACATGACACCACTTTGGTGTTGTATAGTAACCTGTAAATATTTTTGTTAAAATCTTGAAGTTTTGATGAATGTTTATATTGCTCTGTGCTGACAGTGTTTATAGCTAGGTTATAAGTAGACTGCCAGACTAAAGGTAGCTGGAATGCCCAGGAGGAAATTCAGTCTAGGGTATGAGTTACAGGAATTTTGTTAATTTATTGTGAGGGGATTTCTATCACTTTACGCACTAGAGGGAAAGAATTAGCTTGCTAAGGGAAGTTCCAATGTTAATTTGCAGTGTCAAGACTGGTAATGCTAGCGGCAGTGTGTTACAGTAGGTAGTGTCTTCTAGGTGTATAGTAACCCTTGGGGGCTCCTAATAAGAGTACAGTCAAAGACCTGGCACTCAGCCAGTATGAGTCGGTGGCCAGTAGAATGTAGACTCAGGGCACCAAAGGCTGGTAAGATGGGCACAACACAGATTGGTAATGGGTTGTGTAAAGACAGACATCACACAGGCTGGTAAGATGGATTGTGGTAAGACGGGCATCACACAAGCTGATAAGATGGGCACAGCTACATGTATATAAGGAGGCCAGGTCACATGATAGGGGTGATCTGGGTTGATGTTATTTCTTCACACACAGTCTTTCATTCCCATGGTGCATATTTGTAACACCTAGCAACGCACGCCATTTGATATCAGGTGTAAAAGTGGGTCAGCAAAGCCTATTACATTACAGTGAACCTTAAAGTCCTGAAAGTTTCACCCTGCATATGAGGAAGAATTTTTTATTTATCATCTAATCTACCCGAAGTACATATAATATAGTCATCCTGCAATTACACCCTGCTGTGATAAAATAAAAGTTTAAAGCATATTTGACAACATATAGAGAGGTTAAATTTATTCCTGCTATATTCCAAAAGGTGAGGATCATGGAAAGTGACCACAAGATGTGGGCAGTCAACCATGAACAGGATGGGAAACACCATATTCAGGTGAATTTAGAACTAACCCAGATCTCTCCTATTGGGAGTTAGTTGTTACATAAATGTCACAAACCGGACCCTTTACGTTTATACATTGACTCAGGGTTGGCAGTGAAATACAGCTTTATTGTTTGGAGACTTTCAAAGTGAGGAGTAGGTGTCATCATGGGGTTTGTTTCACATTTCTGGTGCAGAATGTCCATTATTGCAGTACCTGTTATGATTTCTATCGGTTTGTACAGGGGGTCTAGCTGCAACTGTTTATTTTACAATCACTGGGACTGAATATAATGCCCCAGTTTGTTTCTACTTCAGTTATACACTGGCAGGTGGTTTAACTAAGATAAGCTACCCAGCTAGAAAGGGTACATCCTGGTTCAGAGGTAAGTCAAATTGTTCTTATCCGAACTTATACTATACAAATTCAGTAATTATGTTTGGTTTGACAGGTATTCTTCTTTCATAATAAAGCTCTGCATTTATAAGCAGAACTTCACGTATTTAACTAATTCATCATTTGCCACGTTCATATTTATTCATTATTATGTGGGTTGTCTTTGCTGAATATTCAGTTAGACAAGGAGCTGCTGCTTACAGAGACATGTACGGGTACAGGCTCCGAAACTTGATCTGAGTAGTCACCTGCTGAAGACCCTTAATTTATTTGGGCTAATACAGCCTATGTCAAAATTCAACAGAAGAACGTGTGCAATATAGACAATGGTACTTCCACATGTATATAGGTTAGACAGTGACAGGTTAGCTTATGGAGAGTGAAGAGTTCGGACTGCAGAATAGGGTAATGACTACGAGGAAGCGGTTCTGGACAAAAAGACACAAATACAAACAGGGAGCAGAAAGCTGCATACTAGTAGGAGAGGAAAAACACTCGCACAGAGCACATGAATGGTCATTGTGGACTTGTTCACATTTCATCTTGACTACTTTAATAAAGGGTTAAAAGGTTCTAAGGACTTATTTATCTTTATGTACAAAACCTTACAATATTGAGATTACTTACCACTGCCATTTGTGTTGTTTCGACATCAAAACTAGGGGTCCAAGATCAAAGAACACAATTTCAATATGTTCAAATATCCATTGTAAGTTTTTTCCTTCCTTTCAATAAACAAGGTACTCCTTGGACTTAAAAAGTGTTGTCCATGCTGGTTTGATCTATTAACAAAACGAGACAACAAGTGATGAAAAGATCCATCAAAGACTGTTGAAAATAAGTTGATAGGTCCAACATTTTACTCTGGGAGGTCACCAAGTACTTCCCTAGATGAAAAAGATAAACAGGCAATACATAAAAAGTAAAAATCATGCAAATAATTATAGTTGTCCAGTACAAATCTTCCTATATCGCCAGAGGTGACCTCTAGGCCTAATGAGAAGAGTCAAAATTTGAATGGAACCCCCCTCCCCATACCCTTTTTGTGTGTTAGGATGGACATCTGGGAGTGAAACTGCTTAAAAATACAAACCGAATATATTTCATCACTATTGGACAAGCAATCATGCGGTTTTTTATTTTATTTATTTACTCATTTTCTGCAAACATAATTAATTTTGAAAAAAAGGAAGAACAACAAAACAGACAAGCAAATAACGAAAAACCAAAATGATAATTAAAGTGAAATAAAATAAATAAAACGAAATAAAATAGGATGAAACAAAATAAACTAAATGAAAAGAATAAAATAGAATGAAAGTAAATAAAATAAGATATAGTAAACTAACATGAAATAAAATAACAGCCTAACCACAAGTATCGGCGCATACCCCGCTTAAAGCAGTGACGTCGGAATTCGCTTAATATTACTCATGTTATGGAAAGGCATTCTTTAATATGCCAGCATCGCCAATATGTCATTTTTAAATAAAACAGAACGTGTTTGTTATCATTATAACCAGGTTTAATAACCCAAAAATGTCTATTTCACAGCTAGTGTAACATGACCTACTGTTTTTCTAAATGTTATACGGTATTTCTGTCGTGATTGTGCATTAGTGTAAAACAATGTCAAGTGAGGTACGATAATTGCGTATATTTATTTTTCCAAATAATCAGGGTCCCAGGTTAGGAGGTCGACGGTGATGGTTCACTTTGGCATCAATACATTCGGCACGGTGAACAGTGTATTTCTGATACAGTCACCCACTTTTTTCGTCGTTTTAAAAAAATCTAGTTTCACAAAAATTGTATGATCTGTTTAACCATTTCTGTTTTTATTTTGTCTCTTACTCTCGGCATATGATAATTTATTGAGGAATGAGCGTAGATGGTCTTAATTATTTTCATAGGTCAACATTCAAACCCCTCAGTATTCGTTCCTAATGTTCTGCCAGTTTGACACTTTATGTGCTTTGCGCTCAAAAGGTGACGTGCACAAGTAATTGGTGCAGCAAGTTTGATTGGGCTTTTAACAGCAATTGTAAATAAATCATAGATACATATACACAGGGATATAGGCCTATATAATCTATATTTATAACCAGATTGCTCAAAAGTGAACACGAGCTACATAGCTCTTGTCACCGACATATTATAAATACAAGCAATCATAACATGTCATTTAAGACAAAATTACCAATCTAAATTGATGACAAATAAACTGTAAAATAAAACAGTTGTAAAATACAAATCAAGCTAACTATTTGTGAGGTAATTTGATGAGATCTTTATAGGATGAACAACTTCACATTGGCCCATTCCATTTGACAAAGGTCCGTCTGAATGAGTTACGTGCTGCAATTCCTTTCACACCGGGGAGACTGTTCCATAGTACATCGCCCTGATATGAAATGCAGTGTAGACCATCTTTGCTTTCAGTAGAAAAAAATGTTTGCAAGGGTCCTGTTACTTTTTTTTTTTTTTTTTTTTTTTTTTTTTTTTTAAGGCAAGCGCTCGCAAGCGTTCTGGAACACTGAAAGTACCCCCTGGTTTTGTAGCATTGCAGGATGGAAATGCAAGTCGGCTGCCATCACGCGGGTTATGTGTGTTCTGTTTCAATGAAAATGGATCCTGGGCATGTTTGGGGAAGATATTCCATTTATGACTTTCAATATGTCAATGACAAGGGCTCGAAGACGACCCATATCTAGGATGACAAGATTTGCTATCTTAAGGAGGGTGGAGTTAGCCGACTTGTATTCGTTGAACACAGATGGAAGAGCAATTTCCCGAGGTTTTACCTATTTCTATAAATCAGTAACCAGAGAAGGGAACAGTAACAAAAAATTGCTCAAAATTATACATCGAAAAAATAACATTTTGTTCTTTCTTGGAGATGACTTTGTTGGTCTTGAGCATATTGAAAAGTTGAAAGGCTTATGTTTACTGAAAGAGAGCCGTGAGTCCAGATGGACTCCTAAGAGCTTGACAGATGACTCTGGAAGAATGTCAACTCCCTCAAGCTCAATGTCTTCATCAGAGTCACAGCCAATACATATCCGTGGAAATTTATCTGTATCAGCTCGCATGAAACTTGCCGAAAGCCATTCAGTTGCAAAAGATTCCACTAATTTTAGTGCTGCAAGCTTCATTTCCAAAGTTTTCCAATCGTACTCAAGGTATTGTCATCGGCAAAGTTTGTGATGCTTGTCTTTTGAGCAAAAGTAAGTCAAGTCATTATGAAGATATTGAATATGACAGGAGCAAGGACAGATTCTTAAGTATACACCTTCAGAGGATAATAACTTTCTGAAAGACAATATTAAGGTATAGAGGTGTAGGAAATGATAATCAACCTGTTGAATAAACCTCAGTCAAGGAAAAGTCATACAGCTATCAGATTGAAGCTGTAACTTGCATAAAAGCACCAGATTAGAAAATAGACAACCGCTCCTACGACTTCAAAATGAATGAACAAGTAAAATAAAAAATTTGAAAACACTGGAAAATTATGATTGAACCTATATTTAAGTGAAAAAAAATTTTTACTTGTATTGGAAAGTCTTAGAAAATGTATGTCAATACATTGAGACTTTGTTTTAAAATGAATTAATCCAACCGTTAGAATTGATATGACACATGACACAAGCGCATGCACATATCCAGGCAAACTGCTCTGTGGTTCTCTTTCTGTAAAAGAACACTTTTAGTTCCGGCTGAATTTTTTAAATTCCAAATAATTGATTCCCTTTAAACCTGTTCACATTTGCCATACTTGATTTCAGCACACCCACACACACACACACACGTGTGTGTGTGTGTGTGGGTGTGTGTGCGTGTGTGTGTGTGTGTGTGTGTGTGCCATTTGTTGTGCCTTCCCAGTGCACCCGCTTTAATCAGGTTTTTGAATTATTGTATTTGTGTCTTTTTGCCCAGAACCACTTCCTAGTAGTCAATATCCTATTCCGCAGTTTGAACTCTTTACTCTCCATAAGCTAACCTGTCCCTGTGTAACCTGTATATATATGGAATTACTATTGTCTATATTGCACACGTTCCTCTGTAAAATTTTGACATAGGCTGTATCAGCCCAAATAAATTAAAGGGTCTTCAGCGGGTAACTACTCAACATGTTTCGGAGCCTTTTACCCGTACATGTCTCTCTGAGTAGCGGCTCCTTGCCTTAGCTAAATATTCAGCAAAGACAACCCACCTGATAATGAATAAATATGAACGTGGCAATTGATGAATTAGCTAAATATGTGAAGTTTTGCTTGTAAATGCAGAGCTTCATATCAAAGAAGAATACCTGTCAAACAAACCATAATTACCAAATTTTCATAGTACAGGTTCAGATAAGAACAATTTGACTTACCCCTGAACCAAAATGTACCCTAAATGTATGTTTTCTTTTTTAATTCATTTATAAAATAAGGTTCTCTATTCTTCAATTCTAACAAAATGTGTTGGGTAATTTGTCTGGGGTGGGGGTGGGAGTGGGAGCGGTTTTGTTTTGTTTTGTTTTTGCTTTTGTTTGTTTGTTTGTTTTGTTTTTTTTTTTTTTTTTTTTTTTGTTTGTTTTTTTTGGGGGGGGGTGTTTTTTTGGTTTGTTTTTTGTTGTCTGTTTTTTTAAAGTGTGTGTGTCAGCACACACTTTTCTGTTTTTCTAGGAATTCTTTATTTCTTTCTTTCTTTCTTTCTTCTTTCTTTCTTTCTTTCTTTACCGGCAAATTTGTCCGACATTTCATTTGAAAAGTATTATATGTAGAAACTCCAAACTTGGCACAATTATACTTCTATGGATAAAGTCTGGCGTTTTTATAATGAGAGGTCAAGCTTTTCAAAATTATGCAAATGAGGGCTAATTAAAGTTTTAAATCTTCAGTATCTTATATACTATAGTAGATGTGGTTCCGAGTGTATAGGAGTTCGATCATAGCCAGGTAAAGGTCATCTCAAATGTCAAGGTCATGTCAAGGTCAAAGGTCATGTCAAGGTCAAAGGTCAATTTTAAGCCAAAATGTCATTTTTGAGGTCAAGGTTCACTTCAGGTAGAGGTCATCTGAAGGTCATAGGTCATTTCAAGGTCAAAGGCCACTTTCGGTGCTGGCTTTCTGCTGGCCATAACTTGGTCAATTTTTATCCAATTTTCATCATGTTGGGCTCAAATTGTAGCTATTGTAACCTTGCACATTTTTAAATGTACATGTGACCTCTAAAGTTCAAAGGTCAAGGTCATTTGGACCTTTGAAAGTTTCATCCAATCATAACGTGGCCAATCTCCATCCAGTTTTCATCATGTTGGACTCAAATTGTAGGTATTGCTACACTGGACATTTTTATAAGAACATGTAACCTCAAAAAGGCAAAGGTCAAGGTCATTTGACCCTTTGAAAGTTTCATTTTGCCATAACTTGGTCAATTTTACTCCAATTTGGATCATGTCCGGCTCAAATTGTGGGTATTGTAACACTGTGCAATTTACATATGACCTGTAAAGGTCAAATGTCAAGGTCATTTGGACTTTGAAATTTGCATGCAGCCATAAGCTTAATGGAATGTGAAGTACCAAAGGACAAAAGTTGTAGCATATAATATTTACAACCTTTGAAGGCACACAGACAGATTAAAAAAAATCTTCTTTTCCAGTTTCTTTCTGTCTTTCTTTCTTTCTTTCTTTCTTTCTTTCTTCTTTACCAGCAAATTTGTCCGACACTTTTCTCGGACACTACTATACATACTCCAAACTTGGCATGATTGTACCTCCATACAAGGAGTTTGGCCGTTTTATACACAGAAATGAAAATGTTTAAAATTATGTAAATTAAGGGCATTTGAAATTTTAAATCTTGAATAACTTCAAAGCTATAATAGATAGAGATGCCATTCCAACTTCCACTCCTGTGTTATGGAATAGTTGTACATTGCCATACTAATGTGCTTTGAAGACACACACACTGATTTGCTATGCAGCAAATCATCTTTCCTAGTTTGTTTTTTGTTTTTGTTTTTCTTGTTTTTTTTTTTTTTTTTTTGGTGGGGGTGGGTTTTTTCCTTGGGGAGGGGTTTGTTTGTTTGTTTTGTTTTGTTTTGTCTTGTCTTTTTTGGGGGGAGGGGTTTCAGGCCATTTGCAAAAAGAAAGTAAATTCTATGCTCATGCATGGTCCAGCTTTCTATGTTTTCTCATCTGTTATTAGGACTCGAAGATCAGCACGATCCACTCCCCACTTGAAATAACATTTAAACAACATATATTTGGGGGGGGGGGGGTTCGTATATTTGGAGATAATTTGTTTGCAGCAAGCCAGTGATCTACTTTATTCAGTTTGGAGTTTATCTTGTTTGAGATATACCTGTTGTTTGACTGAGGTCCAAAATTGAAAGTACAAAGTGAATTTGAAGAAGTTAATGAGTATTGCAGAGCAATACATAGTCCCCCGCTCGTCGCTCACGAGGTTGAATGGACTACTATATAGGGGTGTCACCTAGATGAAAAAAAAAATTAAAAGTATGGCACATTCTTAGATTAAGCTTCACATTTGTGTAAAATTTCATTAATCTAAGTAAAAGGACAAAAAAGTTATGGCCCGGACAAGATTTTGAATGGATTTCACAGTGACCTAGATATTTGACCTAGTGACCTACTTTTGCCATGTGACACAACAACTCCCCAGGTAGTATTAAAATAATAAATTTGGTAGCTGTAGGTATTACAGTAAGGGAAATATGGCATGGACAAGGTTTTACATGGAGTTTACACTGTGACCTAGATATTTGACCTAGTGACCTAGTTTTGCGTCATGACACACTTTTAGGTCACAATACATTATCAGTAAACTTTTATAACAAGAAGTCAAAATTTTTTAAGAATTACAGTAAGGACATGAAAATACTGTACATTTATGTATTACTGTGACCCAAATATTTGACAGACGGACGGACACACGGACGGTGCCCATTACCATATCCCCTCTAAGGTCTACCCACCATAAAAAAATCAAAGGGCTGGCATCAATAATTTAGAAGATATGGCCCGGACAAAATTTGTATTGTATCTTGAGCTTGCTTAATGAACTTCGTTAATTAATTAATTAATGGAAGTAATTAGCCACAGAAAACAATGCGTATGCACACCTACTACCTAAGGTCTACACACCATAAAAAATTCAAAGGGCTAGCATTAATAGTTTAGAAGATATGGCCCGAACAAAATTTGTCTTGCTTAACGAACTTTGTTGAATAATTAAGTAATGCAAGTAATTAGCCACACAAAACAATGTCTATGCACACCTACTACCTATGGTCTATCCACCACAAAAAATTCAAAGGGCTAGCATTAACAGTTTAGAAGATATGGCCCGGAAAAAATTTGTCTTGCTTAACGAACTTTGTTAAATAATTAATTAATGCAAGTAATTAGCCACACAAAACAATGCCTATGCACAGCTACTACCTAAGGTCTACCCACCATAAAAAAATTGAAGAGGTAGCATTAATATAGGGAAGATATGTGC
>CAXHWN010002529.1:0-12000 GCA_964020975.1 Hermodice carunculata
TTTGACATCCATCAAACTAAGTTGTCTTTGTGTTATTTTGCGTGCGGATGGAAATTACCGGAAATTCCGGTTTCAAAGTGGAAAACAAAAGAAAATTCATACTATAATGTTTCATTTTTCTAAGGGGTGTGGGACGTGCAGGAGCGATAAAGAAATAACGACCTATGGGATGATAACAAATGAGCCACGGACTCGCTGTATGATCATCAATTCTCCGGTAAGATTGATGGTGATTTCATCAGTACTGTTTTGGCGTTTACGTTTTGCACATTGGCTCCTCTTCCGTATACCCCTCCGAATCAACAGGTAAGAGGTAAAGTGGACAGTGTCCGAGACGTCCAAAATATAAAAATAGGCAAACAACACGAACATATGACATGCAAAGTGCATTTTACGGACCGTGGCTTCCATATCACTGTCCGAAATAAGTTCATAATAATTTTCAGTCCAAGTCATGTTCGGTAAAAGCATATTGAGTCAAAAGCTTTCTAGGGCATTGACTAGCACCCAACTTACCCCCAAAGAAAGGGGTTAAGCTGGAGTATGCTACTCTTTAAGGGCTTGTGCATTGTTCTTAATTTTTACCCCATCAATAAAATTACTCAACAAAAGTCATTAAAGGAGACGTCTATCTTCATCAGTTAGGCTTGTTTCTTATGTATGTATGTATGTATATATATATATATATATATATATATATATATATATATATATATATATATGTATTTATCTATCTATCTATCTATCTATCTATCTATCTATATGTCTATCTATCTATATATGTATATATATACATATATTGGGTTTTGCGGACTACAAATTACGTATATACCGATATATGGAACTTAATTTTAGCTTAACTGATAAAAAATAAGAAAAGTGTCTATTGTTAAGGCAGTGCTAGGCAGTGTTGTGTAGACTATATGTGAAATCCTTGTTGATTATACGTGTTGCGAAATCCGATTTGTATTACTCGGTCGTGATACACACACACACACACACACACACACACACACACACACACACACACACATATATATATATATATATATATATATATATATATATATATATATATACATATATATATATATATATATATATAGAGAGAGAGAGAGAGAGAGAGAGAGAGAGAGAGAGAGAGAGAGAGAGAGAGAGAGAGTTTCCTCGGCGAGTTTTGGGTTTTCAAAGTGCGCGGAGGAAAGCTGTTGACCTGGACCCCTCTCATGGCCTTCCTGCTGTACATTTGCTGGTGCTTGCACGTATAGTTTCTTTACAGAAATATGAAGGTAGTTGCCTTATATTAATTCATAGTACACTGAATTTTCTGGAAATTATCAATGAAAGATACAGAGTTAAAAAGACTCTAAAGACCCCGCAGTATTGAAAATTAGCCGCATTCCCTGATTAAGACACGGGATGTACAGATACAAACATATCGAAGTTTCAACTTACTGGGAAGTCACCATAATGACAATATTACTGCGTTGTACAAATTCTCTTTGAAGAATTGAAAATGACTTTTCACAAATAGATAGCTGTATGCATAAAATGTGACGTCTGCATGGCACTGACACTTATTTGCACCAATTGTCGCAGCTTCACATTTGTAAACAAAATTAATTGTGATACACAAAATAACCTAAGATAGAGCAATTTGACGATTTCGTTCCATATATGTGAATACGTCTCCCAGGCGTGTCTTCAGTTTCAATTTTAAGGTATCCTTAAAAGGGAAATATGTTGGGGTTTTTTTGTTATTCAATGTACATATATATTATTTCGTATAAAATTCTAATTTCGCGAAACATGTAAAGACCCAATTAAATGTTTACAGACCATTGAGTCATAATCTTGAGTCGTGATCTTTTAAGATGTATATTTCACATATATTTGTTTTCTTGTGTTTTTAAATCTACTACCTCAGATGACCACTAGCTTTTCAAAAGGTTTTGCTGTAAAGGCTTCAGTAAGTATTGAACAACCAAATTGTGGGCTTCAGGAAACCGAAATAATCATTGACCCCCACATCGCCAGACACTTACCGACTGTTTCATCAGTATTTCTCCTTGAGGCTGGTCGCCCATAGGAGGCATCATTGGATTTGGCTCGACTCGACATTGCGCCATGATAATCAGATTTGGCTCATGCGGTCTCCCTGCAAAAATATGCACAAACTTCAGCCATATCTTCTGACATGAGCACCCGACAATTGTCGGGTAATTATGCGCACCATAAACTAGTTTGTAGTCTTTTGTCAAATATTTTACTTTATGGGCTTGAAAGGTGCTGCTAGGATACAGTGGTATAGAATTGTCTTTTGAACTGAAATGACTTGAAATATCACAATTTAAATAGATTAAAATCTGCCAAAAACAGACTATTCTTTTATTTCACGGGGTCCAACATACACCCAAGTAAAACCGGTCGAAAGGAAAGAATCTGCGCTTTGAGGCAGTTGCTCATTAATCCAAAACAAGACTTTTTTCAAACGTTTTCTTAAGCATTGCAACAAATTAATTAATTTCCGCAGTAGCAGCTGTAAAATGCACAATTTACGCTCATTGAATATTACATAAGTACATAAAAAACACTATAATAATACAGGCATATCCGTAAATCCTTATGTGGTGAAGACAGCGCTTTGTGTGTGCTCTTGGTAGAAAGAAGGTATCACCATATATCCGAATTACAGTGGAACGAAACAGAAGAGGAAGTATTTATTATCCTGTAAAAGTACGATTACTTCATTTTACGTAATGATGATAATCCAATATTATGATAATTCACACTTTTCTCGCGTCGGCAACCATTGAATAACTTGTAAAATGTTGCAAGCGTAATAATAGGTAAAATTAGCCTTAAGTTAACTTACCCTGGCTTAGGGCTACTATCCCTGCTAATAAAAGTATTTTCAGACCTTCTTCCATAGTTCTTGGCTTACAATGCTCGAGGAAGTGAGGAATGGTTTAATTGTTCGGGCTTTTTACAAACATTTATATGACCATTGGTCTGCAGTGATGCGCTGCATATTTAACATAATTACATGTCCATGGGCAGGTTGTAAGTGGCGCCCAACTATGTATATTTATAATGTTAACCATTTAAGGCATGAAATTCCAGAGCCACGCGCAGTGACAATAGCAAAACTAATGGCTATCCAACAATGAAACCAGTTCAACGACGATACGTGTTGCTATTTTGAGACTGCTGGAGTTAAATGTTGCGTTTCGTACTTTGGGACATTTGGTCACATGCAACCTGTGCACATGGGAGACTATTCTGGGGGAACTTAAATCATATAATGCTCCTCGAATGATCAAGGGGCAGTTTCGGTTAAAGTACAGGCACCCCTACTGTATGTTTATGAGTTATGTTTAACTAGAAACTCATATGTCGTTGGAGGTCCGCAAAATACATATCTCAGAACCTGTTAGTTACATAGCAGTATGCCTGGTGCATAGAAGATAATCTTGTACAATGGCAACCCACATTGAGCGAGTAATGAAATTAAAATAGCACAGCACAATTTGCTTCCAAGTATTTTGTGTAATACATGGACAGAACGTTTGTTATAGTGTCTGCTAAATTTTCCACTATCTTCTGGTGTAATACTTGAAACACAGCAGAACTAACACTTTACGTTCTCAGTGTGATGCAGGCTACATTTAGCGTGGTTATGAAAGGAAGCTATGTCCTTCACGTCAAAGGCGAGAATGGTTAAGGAAACACCACTTGTGTGACAGAAGTTGAAGCAGGTCAGAGGGGAGCCACGCTGGGGTCACATAAAACCACGCGGACCCCATAAATAATACCGATGTTATTAGCTGACCATGCGACTACGTTCCAGTAAATTAGTTCTATTGTTCCTCGCACAGGTTCCTGCTCTTTTTTTGTCATGTTGTATTGTATCTGGGCAGACGCGTGCTTATGTCATACCATAAATGCATCCATGTGTGCATAACGAATAAGAATACTTGTGAAAAGTTTAGTGGCGGGTGACGATCGTATTCACGTCATGCTCAGTGTGGGGACATGACTTAAGCATTGGCACAAGGGGAGAGTGTTAACTGACGGGTGCACTTGTAGTTGCTCATATATGATACACGGACTGTGGGTTCCCTGCGCACAGTGCACAGGGAGGGAGTTGAATAACAGGTACACAAACAGCTGGTTATATGTTACACGGAGTGTTTGCACATGGTATAAGCAGTAACGCAGGGGGAGGATGTTAACCAATAGCGTTAGTCACCACTGGTGGCAGCACTGTTACAAGGAGAATCATGTGACAGCAGTCCATGCCTTTACAATGATTAAGCCCTCACATTAATTAGGTACAAAAAGTTGTTTCGGGATCATAAAGCTCCTAGTTATACATTTCCCCCCACAATAATACACTGAAAAAAAAAACACTTTTCTTGGAGGTGATGTCTTATGCGCAAAATAGTGAATTTTACTCCACAAAACACAGATGAATATTGACTTAATGCAGGTTATAGCCCACACTTGTAGTTGGTTATATGTCACAAGGGGTGTGGACACACGGCATAACCTACAGCGCACGGGAAGGGATTTTACTCAGTGCTACATGTGCATTTAGGAAATTGGTACACGAAGGGTGGATACAAGGTGGAAGCAGTAGCACACGAGAGGGAGGGGTAACTCACTGCCTCACCTGTAGTTGGTTATATGTTACATGGAGTGTTGACTCACGGTGTGAGCAGTAGTATGAGACTATTACGCGACGGTATCAGATTGGAAAATCAATACTAGTCGCAAAAGTCCAAATCTTGACAAGTCCGCCAACATGAACATCACCAGATATAACAGCAAGACTTGAATATCCACCAGGCAATACGTTATTCACTGAATTTCTAAAAAAGAAAAGATGTCATATTGTGCACAGGGTGGGAGATAACTGTCTCAATTGCAGTTGGATACATGGAGAGTAGGTACATGGCTTAAGCAGCAGTGCACGCAGAAAGTTTTAATTGATTGGTGCGCCTGTAATTGGTTATATGTTACACGGAGTGTGAGTATATGATGCAAACAGTAGCGCATGGGAAGGGCGTTAACGCATTGGTACGCCTGTAGTTGGTAATGTTACACGGACTGTGGGCAAATGACCACTGGGAATGCAGTTGCCCATGGGGATCGCCCTCTGGAGGGCGTTAAGTGATTGGTACCATAGTAGTTAGCTATATGATACAGAGGGTGTGGGTACACAATGTAAGCACTAGCCCACGATGAGGGAGTTAACCGAATGGTACACTTGTAGTTAGTTATATGTTACAAGGAGTGTGGGTACATGGGAAAAGTAGTAGAGCATAGTGTGGGTACACGGGGAAAGCAGTGGCGCATGGGGAGAGTGTTAACTGACGGGTACCCTAAGGCTTATAGTTGCTTAAATTATTAATGGTACATCTTTGCTATTTTACAAAGTAGCTTTTCAAATTCTGAGTCAATTAGTTTTTAATGGACTTTCCTCATCTTTTCCATAACTTCAAAAGGTCACATGAAGTATATAGTCATTTTGTCAGTATTGTTTTGTTTGGTTTGACGTTCTGGTTTGTTATATGTGCGTATACTGACCTGCAAACACCAGAGTACAGATACATAAACCTGATTTGTTTTTAATGAATTAAGTTCACAACCATATGTCTGTTAAGCCAACAGGGGTTTTCGTCCTTCAGTGGTCATTTAAGGTAATGTCCAACCTGGCAAAGTGACTTCACTTCTCGGTCAAATATCACAGAAAAATGCATCTCCACAAAATACACCCATATACTTAATTAACCAAAAGGCTTTGCAGCATCTGTCTGCACTAAATATAGAACTTTATATTTTAAGTTGTTGTATAAACACTATCGATTGAGGTAAAATGTGTCGAGACAAAATGGTCAAATTTGTGCTCTTATGATCTCAATACATGCATCTACAAAAGATGAAGGTTTTTTTCTTTAGTTCATCTGTTTTTGTTACAGCAGAGATACAAAATCGCAAAATGGCTAATTTTGTCAATATTCATGAAGTTGGTGGACTCTTTTTGACATGCATTCAAAAAGAATTGTTCATTTATCAGAATATCCCTGAAAGGGTTTTGCTCTGAAGAATGTTTAGAGCAAATCAGTTTATATTTTATCAAATTTAGATAATTATTTCAAGAGATATATATCTGCATGAACTGGACATTTTGGTGCAAATACCTATTGTATGGAATCAAGATTCAGAGCGTAACGGCGTCCATTGCCTACCATGATAATATTAAAAGTATTTTCTCAATTTCTTCAGAATGTATTGGGGACTATAACTACCAACATTGGACATATATATGTCTACAAAACGCCTACAATATCAACATGAACAAAATTATCCAAAGCTCCATGCACAATAGCTTGACTGATAGACAATACATATGCAGACAAAATCCCCAAAATCTCAAAATGAACAAAATTATCCACAAACCCTTGCACATTGCCTTAATACGTCAACCTGACTCCTGAAGTAAAGTCACCTTTTCAATGAAGTGACTGGATGGGTTCCGTGGTATATCGTAAATGTTAAATACACTTGTACCATGTATACCAACGTGAGGCCACGGTGTGTTATACTAAACGAACGACTCTCTGTGTTTTGGAATAAGAACCCTATTCTATTTCTAGGTTTGGTTGGTTGCAATTCTCAGGTTGTAAGCAGTGCGAATTACTGACAGGCATTGTAGTTTTTTCTGAATTCCATACATCTTTGTCTAAATATGCTGTTTCTCAAACAGTGTTTAAACCCTAAAGTGCAGGAGGAGATAAAGTTGAGATAACCATTATTATATATCATGCATCTATAAGACTGAAGCAGACCGCCTACCTTTGTCAAATGTGGGGTAAACCTAGACCCTGCAAGACGTGGTATTGGCATTTGAGCCAGCTTGTTACTTTGTACAACAAGTGCACGTGAACAGTCAGCAAAATATGCACTGTTCAGCCAACTTGACAATTTTTTTTCTTTTTGTTTCCTTTTTTTTTTATAAAGACAGGCATCGGAATGGAGAAAAATATAAATTCACCAAAAAAAGCAAATTCGGTAACAAGCCTTACTAGGTAAGACAAACTGTGACTTATCACAAGGGATCACCTCATCTCTTCCAGAGAAATGTGTAAGAGTGGTGATGGAATTCAATCTGCAGCTTGTTAATATTTCTGAGATTGGGACCTTCTGGATAACTGAAATCGCTTTCACATCATGTTTTGTCATTCTTGTTTGCTGCAGAAAACAAGTGGATGCTTCGGACATACCAACAGCCATGAAACCAGCCTCTATAAAGTGAATATGGTATTCTGGAATATGTTCCCTGAAAGAATCAGCAAGAAGGTGGAGATTGGAGTGGCATAGGTCGCGATGTTCATCAGCATCACATTGCAAATTACCACATTAAACTTCATTATGTGGCTAAATACATGGTTGAAGAATGGACTGGATAATTTTAATAGTTTATTCGTATTATATTGTCCCGCAATGATTTATTTAATTGAAAACCAACAATGCTGTTGAGAGACTTTTTGAAAATATGTACTGAAATTAACTCTTTATATAAGTAGGACACTGTTTCTAATTCGTGGTCACATGTTCAGTGGTGAAATTGTGCCCAAATGTGTTTCAAATTAAATACAGTAAGTGAAGAAGAAATCTTGAAATGGAAGCCCCTGTTCATTTAGAATAGAATTGCTTGACATCTGTTATTTTATTTCTCCTTTTTTATAGTTTTGACACATACCTGGCACAGCCGGGCAAACAAAATTCCATATGCTGATACTATGTTTTTAAATGAAGTCTGCTCTAGGAAACTTGACTGGGCATCAATACATGTAAGCTTACGGCAAGGGGACAGCTTTTTTATGCTGTTTATTCTTTGCAATATTAGAAACTTCTTATTTGTTTGTGGCACTAACATTTCAAAAGTCGGAACCAAAAAAACCCCCGATAATATCAAAGTGGATATTCTGAGAATGGGAGATCGAACTGTAGTTCAAGGATGAGTTAAGAATTTTGAGAAATACAGTGTTGCTACGTTTTGTTGGCTGAACAAACGAAGCTCCAAACTGTGACGAGCACAGGGCCGCCCATCATTCATTAATGAACGAATAACTTGAATCCTCCACCAACTGTTCCAATTATCAAAAATTGACGTTTGTGCTTAATAACAGGTAGAATCCCAAATTATATATAAAGAAAAATTCAGTTTACCTTTTATTAGTAAATTTCAAAGCACCAAGGATAGTTGCAATTCCCAAGGTACCCAAGACCTAATATAAAAATTTGCTGTGTTGCTGGATTAAATGTCCGTTCATCTAAAGAATTCTGTAGCATTATACCGACGTCGCTTTCAAGACCTCGCAAGCGGTTTGAAAGCTTCCTTGTCGGCGAGGTCTGCTTCACGCGTGAAACTTGCCTCGCACTCAAGCACTCAGCTCCCTTCGAGACATACCTCGCCGTGAACCTTACCTTGCGGAACCAGGGCCGCAAGATAGTATTTAAAACTGGTACCCCAACAGAATAAGCAAGTGTATGCCTGAAGGCAGGACGATCATTCGACCCAAGGCAGGGTTCAAAAATGATAGAACTCATCAAATATATAGTGATAGTTAATAAAGGCAAGCAAGTGTTAAGCTGGCAAAAATTTTGCCCAATATCTATACATGTGCGTGTGTGTTGTGTGTATGTGGGCAACAGCGTTTTGGTCGGGCAAAAAACGGCAGAACCAGGTAGTATAAGCTCTCAACGGCGCATAATCAGGTAGCGAGGAAGCATTAGATGCATGAAAGCTAGCTCGCTTTCACAGGCGAGGTCTCGGTTACGCAGCAATTCTACTTTCTTAAGGGCTAGAGGCGGTATACAAATTGCCTTTTAGTGCTATCAAAGAATTAAATCAAGATCAAGATTTAATAGATGTTTGTTAATCAAGATTATTGTGACTGCTTGGTGCTTTAGAAGACAAAAAGTAAACGCTAACAAGTATGTGTCATTTCTACTCACTTGGCAAGAGGCTGATTTGAAACGAAAAATAAACTAATTGGATTTTGAAGAATGTAGAAAATAAATTCGAAACAATATAATCGGTCACACGCATGTTTTCACTGTGATTCTACAAAGAATGGTCAACGCGTTTTGACTACGAGGAGTTTATGACACTTTCTGAATACTTTATTGATAATATTTTCATCCATATTGTTGATAATGTGTTTAGACAGTTCATGAAAATTTCCGTCGGAAGTAATTTGTGCACTTTTTTGTTGACCTCTATTTGTCTTACCATGAATATGATTCTCTCTTAAAAGGACCAAAAAAACCAAGATAATTCTCATCTTCAGACGTGTAGATGATTTTGGTCATGTTGCCGCAAGCTTAGAACATTTTATTGATCTTTCACCACTCGCATATGATAACAAGAACGATTTGAGTTCGTTGTAGCGAATTTGAAGCATATAATCCTGTTTGTAGGGTCTTTGTCTGAATAGTGATTATTTGTGCAAGAATTTGTTTAAATTTTAATGATTTATGTGGTAAGCATGCATAATTGTTTGCAAAGCTTACGTAATATTGAAGATTTTTATAATCGACCCATAATCATGTTTCTTTATTCGTAAGCAAATATATAGACGTTCGTTGAAAGTATAATGTTAATTTACATTAAAATGTGAATAAAATATTGCTTTGTTGGTAGAAGAGATACTGCCAATTAATTGCACATTACGAGGGTGTTTTTTCCTTGGAAAATGTTACATTGAAATGCATTGAACTTGAAATCCTGGTATCCTGAAACCATCGTACATTTTGGACAACTGGAAGTGTTTGCCTGCTCATTTACAGGTCTACCTTTAAACTCAATTTATATGCCTTTCAAAGTGTGAGGAGGGGAGGTGCAGTCCTCCAAAATAGGTTTACCCCATTGACTATGAGTGGATAACCCGTTCCAACTCCATGTCTTATAGCAGATAACCCCATTTATTTAAATTGCATAATTGTTGTCTATGGTTCTTTTGGGCAAAGAACACAGTGTTTTGCTATTTTGGACGACTTTTCCGAAATCAGCAGTAGATTCTGTTAAATGGCAGTAGGAATCTAGTTTGATTCTATCTACATCAAGGCTGTTCACCTAGGGGTAAACTATTTTTTTTTCAGATTTTAGCGAAGTTTTGAAATTATGAAATAGTCGGTGAGAGTTCATGTTAGCATGATTACTGAATACTGGTGCACGTGCGTGTCTACGTAATTTTCTCCGAAAGGGGTCCCTGGAACGCTAGTACAAATGATAGTTTTACCCTAGTACAAGGTACGGAAAATAAGAAAATTTACAAATAACCGTTGGTACTAAGTACGGAAATTAAAAGGGCTTCCAGTACGTCAGTACTTCAAGTAAATAAAGTGCCCAGTGCGCTAGTACGGGGACCCCCCCCCCTCCTCAAACTTCTTCTGTTGATCACTGTTACGCGATTTTTATCGTTCAAATGGATAGGGTGGGATCCCGTCAAACTGGTTTAACTCATTGCCTGTTCATTGTTGATGGTGGTGGTTCGGGGAGGGGGGTTAAGGGGATTTCCGTACTGGCGTACTGGGCGTTTTTATTGCCGTACTTTCGTACTGGAAGCCTTTTTAATTTCCGTACCTCGTATCAACCATCATTTGTACATTTTCCTATCATCCGTACTTTGTACCAGGGCAAAATGTTTACTTGTACCAGCGCACCCCCCCCCCCCCTTCTTGGTTATCTGTTCCGTGTCAGAAGATATTCTTATTCATTTGAATCGCATAATTGTTGGTCACAGGTCCTTTAACTGTCGAACCCTGGCATGCTATGTTATTTCTAAAACAACACATGATCTGTTACCGTTGAACTGGAATTCAGTTGTTCTGCTAGTATCGATATAATTATTAACTACTTCCCTCTATATTAAACCATTTTATTATCGCAAGTGTGATCTTTGGTGCTAAATTTTCTTCATCTATACTATTGATGTAATTGTTGCATATGTAGTGAAAGTGATGTTTGTCTCTTCTTTGTTTCTCATATTTATCTATGGTAATAGCTTAACATTGGACAAAATACAGCTTATCTTTACGGATTTTATATTCAACAGATTGACTTGTGCCTCCAACGTTATTGTAATTTAGATAGGTATGTATTGTTTAAAGTTTATCATCTAGGTGAAATGACAGATCAGTTTCTTTCAAAATTTAACAATTTTTCCCACACTTACTGGATAATCATATCTAAGGCTACCTTGTCGCTTCGAAAATAGATGGTATTTAAATAGCTTTGTTATTTTCAGTATGCAATGATGATTTAAGACAATAGCTGGGTAGTTTCTTTATATATACACTCTTTCAATGAGCATACATACCAACTGACATGTGGCTGCTTTCTTTTTTTAAGCTGGTCCTCGCAGTTGATTTGGTCTTTGCTTTACGACCTGTTTATCTTAGAAATATATTTTTCTAGCAGTATGAAACAAATGTCTATTCCTCCGATCAGCTGACTGAAAAGTGAATTACAATTGATTTCTTTGGAAAACTGTGTTGACCTTTTTTACAATATGCCTCACATTGTTAGCGCTGCGCTGCACTCTTTCCACTGATGAAGCAAATGCGAACCATTCTGGCACTGATGATAAATCAAATGGTTGTGCAAAAGTATTTCAATCATTCTGCTTTCACATAACATCATGCTGCAGCTAAATGTCCAAAACACTTTCAAACTTGATGGCCCATGTTCTCGAATATCTGATTGTTGATTATGTTAGGCCTAGAGACACTTTGATGACTTCATGTCTGGTTTAAAAAATCCCGTGAAGTTATGTGGAGGATGATCATTATTTAGGCAAATTTGTTTAAACGGGTGGGTAGCATAAATGGAATTCTTGTACGTCTTCAATTCTTTTGAAAGGTGGATAATCTTAAACTCGTTCTAAAGGTTTCTAAAGAGTATGCGAACACTCATCAAAATTGTTA
>CAXHWN010002533.1:0-12500 GCA_964020975.1 Hermodice carunculata
GTGAATCCTATGACAGAGCTGGCCATAATGTGGAAGAAATCAGTCAAGTGATTTTAACAGTTGCCTCATTTGTCCCGTAAGGTAGAAAGTCTGTAGGAGGTTAACAGAAACATCAGAGAGTGTAACCACAAACAACAATTTCAGTTTGATAGTGCGGCCGTAGCAAGGAAGAAACCTGCCTCTGATCTGTCTGACATGCGACAAAATTGGGAGTGTCTCAATAATATTTTTGCATCCCTGAAATCAGCTTTAAGTCATACTGACAGCAAGCGAGCAAGCAGTAACATTGAGTTAGCCTCCAGCCAACTGGATGAGTCGGAGACTGAGCTGAAAACTTCATCTAGCGTCAATACCTCAGGGGCAGCACTTGTGCTTGGTCTGAACAGCACCTCTTTTGGTGCCACAGTCAGTATTAACAGATACTCAATTCTTCCCTGTGAACATGGCGAATCATCGGACCCCAGTGACAGTAGTAACTCAGATGAGAAAGGTTTCATCTCAAACCCAGAGATGAAAAAGTCCAAATGGTCAAAAGTTCAAAGGAAACGTAAAATGAAACACAGATCCGATACGTGTGGGGCAAAAAAGCCCGTAAACCCCTCTATTGCCTTGCCAGGGCCTCAAGTAACACCGCTAACACAAGAGATTAGTGGCACCAGTAGCCCACAGCCACTACAGGGCTCAGAAGCAAAATCGCTCATATATATAGGTGGTGATAACCCTAAAAATACTATTGCTGACATTACTGCACATATGGCCACATTTCAAGTCATTCCCCTCTATGTAACTGAACTTTGGAATGCAAATGCACAGAATAAGTCTTTCAAGATTCGGGTTTACAGTAAAGATGTAAAAACCGTTGTTCTTGAGAAAAACTGGCCCACTGAGCAAAATATCAGAGTGAGACCCTTCCATGCCAGTAGACCATCTAAACCTCAGGGATTGCAAAGAAGGCGGTCGTGTAGCCCCTGGCAAGCTGAGCCGACATTGCGCCCGCATAGTGCCACAATGACTTGACGTGATGCTGCTCAGGTGTCTGTTAACCCTTTGGATGCGAGGCGGTACTATCGTGGGCACCTCGACAACTACCGTGATATGCCAAACTACAGAGAGCGGGATGTTGACAGACTCGTAAGATATCCCTATCTCATATCCCCAGGATGGTCAGCTAGTCAAACACCACACATCTACGAATACGCGCACCACAAGTCCTGTGGACAATGACCCCCAAAACATACGTGAAAGGTTATCAGTTTTAACTGTAAAGGCTTTCAGCAATCTGCCGAACATATTTTAGAACTTTTATCTGATTGTGACGTTTTATGTCTAACTGAGACTCGCTTGCTTCCTCATGAGTTGAACTTAATACAGCATTGCCTTGATTCACATAGCTCAACATCTTTCACAACCTTTCGTAAGTCGGGTATGGTTGACATTGACCCTGATTACCATGGTAGACCATTCGGGGGTCTTTCCATCATCTGTAAAAAACAAAGTGACTTAGTTTTTCATGAGGTCGAAATACTTAGTGCCAGATTAATGGCAGTTGCCATAAGTGATAAAAAAAAGATAACATGCTTCAAATCATCGCTAATGCCTGTATGCCTTTTTACAGCTCAAGCGACCATGGTCAAAAAAAAAAAGAAATATACAAAAAAAACAAAAACAAAAAAAAAAGGAAAATAAAAAAAAAAAAAAAAAAAAAATAAGAAAAATGAAAAAAAAAAATAAAAAATCCAAAACATTGACACTATTGACTGTTTGCATGTATTCTTAGATATGTAAGGTTTGTAATGTTCCATTAAATGTTTTGGCAATTTTAAGACTAAGCTACCTGTTACGGATAGGTTGAATGCATCTTGGTATAATAGGAAAGGCTTTAATCGTCATAGTTGCATTTTATACAATTTCACGTCAGCTAACAAGTTATCTGCAGCTGACCTTGCGTTCTCCCAGAGCCAGAATTATACATATTTCTGTTTTACAAACCAAACGTACACCTGGATTGATCATGTTATTGTACCAATGCATGATGTTGACTCCGTCCTGGCTTGCAGAATTTTGGATTACGACGCTTTTAACGTTAGTGACAATTTACCCATCCTTACCGTATTCACATGTAAGTCATATGCCGACTCAGTTGATGCTAGAACCACATATAATAGCGAGCTAATTAATAATCCTATATTTGCCCCGCCTGCGAGATGGGGAAATCACACTCGCATTGACAAGTACAATTCTACCTTGAAGGAAAAATTACCCCTCATCCTCCCTCCTGAACTTTCAAGGGAATATTCAAACGTTGATTTGAAGCACAAGCTTGACGTCCACTTTTCCCAGATAAATAGCGCCATTCACGATGCAGCAAGACAAGTCGGATGCTCTAGTAAAAGTGGTCTCAAGCCTAAGAAATACTGGTGCCCAGAGCTCAGAGCTCACACAGCTTAAGAATAAAAAGAAATTATGGTGGCATATCTGGACTCAGTGTGGCTGCCCTGAAGTTGGCATGGTGTATGAATGTTACAAGGGTAATAAGAAAATGTTCAGGGATGTTAGTCTGGAATGTATGCGAAATGAAATGAACATCTGTTTTGACAAGATGAACATGTACTTCAATGAACGAGAAATTAGCTATTTTTGGGATGAGATTAAGAAACTAAAGCTAAGCAGGTGAACTATTCATTATGTGCCCAGGATATGGCAGATCATTACTCCACGGTCATGGATGATAAACCTAGTTCCTTCTCTAAGCACCAAATGCTTGTTTTCGACACGGTTGAACGTATATACAAAGATTTCTCGGAAGTTAAACGCACTGTAGTATGTGTTGTCACTCCTGATATGGTCTGAGATATGATAGATCGGCTCAAATGTAACTCTTCACCAGGGCAAGACGGAAAACTGCAGAACACCTCGCTTACGGCAACTCAAATATTCTTCTAGATCGACTTGCTCATTTGTATAATACAATTCTTACTTACGGTCTAGTTCTGGATGTTTTTCTCGTAGGCATCATTGTTCCGATTTTAAAGAAGAGTACACTCAATCCTAGCATTGCCGAAAAATATCACCCCATCATGCTCTGTTCAGTTCATGCCAAACTGGTAGAATTTAATTATTCATGATTCCTGAGGATAATCTCAGTGATGTACAACTTGGTTTCAGGAAAAAACGAAGCTCTTCCTTTGGGTGCGCCTTCCTTCACGACTTGGCTTCGTATTATGCTAGTAAGCACTCACCACTTTACATACGTGGTTTAGATGCCCAAAAGTGTTTCAACAGCGTCTGGCACGACGGCTTACTTTTTTAAATTACTTGGTATATTACCAATGTCTCATTGGATTCTACTTTATAACTGGTACAAAAAGTCCCTGGCTTTAGTAAAATGGAATGGTGATATTAGTGCTACTTTTTCCGTGAAGAGGGGCGTGTGTCAGGGTAGTGTCTTATCCCCACATTTGTTTAACATTTTTATTAATGAGATGCTGGAATCTGTCAGATCTCTCGATAATGGTGTGCGTCTGGGTAGTGACTCCTTTAACATACTGGCCTACGCAGATGACGTCACGCTATTTAGTAGCACCGTCACTAGCTTACAGGCGTCTCTTGATACTTGTATAGAGTACAACCCCAAGTCTGGAGATTTTGTTTTAATCCTTATAAGTCCAAATGTATTACCATTGGACCTAAACTTCTGTAGAAAAAACGTCCTTATATCTTGATAGTACACCCATGAATATGTGTGATGAACTAGACATTCTGGGAGTAACTTTTAACTTCAATAACACCAGTAATAATCATGTTAATAATAGTATAAAGAAGTGCAGACAAAATCATTATGGGTTAGGCAGTATAGGTCTGTTATACCCTGGTTTGAACACTGAGGTCAAAACTCATTTATGGAAGACCATGTGCAATCCTATATTAACATATGGCCTAGATACTATAGCCGTCACAAAGCGAAATATGGCTGATCTTGAGTCCACTCAGGGTACCATGGTCAAACGTTTTCTCGGTATTGGGAAACGTTCTCATCACACACCACTTTTGAGAGCATTAGATATTACACATGTATCTGATAGTATAACTTTGAAAACTTTGTCTCTTTTTAATCGTAGTATTAAAATTGAATCGCCCTTACTCTCTTTACATGCCCGCATGATTGCGGACTTTATTGTACATGGCCATAGGAGCAAAGGCTCCACAATAGACCGATTATTGATTACTGGTTTTCTCCTGTTGATTTTGCTTTCTCGTACTCAAGCTCTCTCAGGTCTCGGGTCGCTGGAGACGACGCCATCGCCGCGGCCACGAGTTATGGCCACGGCAATGGCGTTGTTGACAGCCTTAAGTATATTGTGCATCATGAAAATTTTATTAAACCCTGGGCTGACGAGCATTCTAGGCTGTCCTGCTGACCAGATGCTTCTGATCCAGGTATCAGAACATTTTCGTCTCCCCAGCTGCGCTCCTCCTGCTACTGCACCATTTATCCTCATATTATTCATCCCGCCTCCTGACAGTGAATGGTCTTCAATGTCATCTTACTCTTAGTATTTACTGAGTTTTTAATGACTGATCTTAATCAAAGCTTTTTAATTTTTATTAATATCGCATTGTACTTTTATCATGATGTACTCATTGCTTTTATCTTTCTCCAGAAATGGAGGTTCAATAAAATTTATTATTATTATTATTATTATTATTATTATTATTATTATTATTATTATTATTATTATTATTATTATTATTATTATTATTTACTGAACAAAATGAGCAGCCGTAACTAGAGTGCGTCCATAATCACAGCTTGACGTATCCTAACAACGAAAGTAATAATGTACCATTGCATTAAAGCAACGACTCAGCGTGAGATAGCAAAAGCAAATGTAGTTAGGTTCACCGCAATGGACCAGCTGAAACATATAATAGGATTTCTGATGAAAACTTGTAATTTATCCATTTAAAGTGACAAAATCCACATCATGACGGAGTCATGGGGACGAACTGAGGCAGCACTTGCTTGAAACAGTTCACTGCTTCTAACATGAGCTGTTCACTCCCCATGATCCCATCATGTGGAATTTTACAATAAATATTCAAAAAGTAATGTTAAATCTTACATTGTTGAAACTTTGATAGATGCTATAAAATTTATTTTGGGTAATACTTTTGTTCAATGCAGACCATTGGTTTTTCAACAAATAAAAGGCATTCCAATGGGTAGCAACTGCTCCCCATCACTGCACTGGAAGATTTGTATTTAATCTGGCTTGAATTTAAGTATATGGATAAATTGATGAAAAAGGACTTTCAAATGGCTACAAAATTATCGAACAACGCAAGATATATTGATGACATTGCTTGTGTAAATGTAGACAATTTCAGTGAAATTGCTAAAGAAATTTACCCAAAAGATATCCCTTTGAAAGGTAATAATTCAGATGATTTCACAGATGTGTTTTTGGACTTGGATATTTAGGCACTAATGACAGGTTTTGTATTAAAGTCTATCACAAAGCAGATGAGTTTAACTTTGAAGTAGTTAATTATCCTTTCCCGGACAGTAATATTTCGGATACTATTGGATATAATACATTTTTGTCACAGATTTTGAGATTTGGTCGTATTTGTTCTAAATTTCAGGACTTTGCATCTAGAACCAAAATTTATTTACAATAAACTTGAGTCAAGAGGATTCAAAGGTGTACTTTTGTTCAAAAGTTTCTACAAATTTTGCTGTAAATATCCCGAGATGGTTAGAAAGTTTGGCTTCAATAATTTCAGAGAATTTAGACTTGCCTGTTTTGCTACTTAATGTTATCTTTTGACATCATTCTGTTCAATTGTTCACCTTTCAGACATTTTAGGCTAGCTTGTTTTCTGTTAGGTAAACCCCCAGGGGCTCCAAGTAGCAAGAGGCGGCCTACGACAGTTACAAGCTTGCCTAATTGTACTTGATAATTGGTTAATATTTTCATTGCATTCTCTTGACATAAATACAAATGACTTTCATTCTTTTCTGACTTGCCCTTTAATTCTACTGTTAATATCCAAAGATTATTAGAATGTTTGGCCGAAATAATTTACAGTTTTTAGACTTGTCTGTTTTGCTACTTAACTTTATCTTTTGGCATCTTTCTGTTTTAATATTCACTTTCAGACATTTTAGGCTAGCATGTTTTCTGTTAGGTAAACCCCCAGGGGCTACAGGTAGCAAGAAGCAACGTACGACAGTTGCATGTTTGCCTGATTGTACTTAAAATCCTGTTAAGAAAAATTGTTTTGATAGCATGTTTTTGGCATAAATGCTAATGAATTTCATTCTTTGCTGATGTGCCTAAATGCACATTTACTCAATATTAAAAAAATTACTCAAAATTGACAGTATTTTCCCAAATGTCACAAACCTGACACATTACGTTGACACATTGACTCAGGGTTGGCAGTGAAATAGAGATTAATTGTTTGAGGAGTAGGTGTCATCATGAAGTTTGTTTTACATGTCTGGTGCAGGATGTACATTGTTGCAGTCCTTGTTAGGATTTCCCTTGGTTTATACAGGTGGTCTAGCTGCAACTGTTATTTTACAATCACTGGGACTAAATATAATGTCCCAGCTTGTTTCCACTTCAGTTAAACATTTGCGGATGGTTTAACTAGGATAAGCTGTCTAGCTAGAAAGGGTACATATTGGTTCAGGGGTAAGTCAAATTGTTCTTATCTGAACCTGTACTATGCAAATTTGGTAATTATGGTTTGTTTGACAGGTATTCTTCTTGCATATGAAGCTCTGCATTTGTAAGCAAAACTTCACGTATTTAGCTAATTCATCAATTGCCACGTTCATATTTATTCATTATTATGTGAGTTGTCTTTGCTGAATATTTAGCTTAGACAAGGAGCCGCTACTCAGAGAGACATGTACAGGTAAAAGGCTCCGAAACATGTTGAGTAGTTACACGTTGAAGACCCTTTAATTTATTTGGGCCAATACAGCCTATGTCAAAATTTTACAGAGGAACGTATGCAATATGGACAATAGTACTTCTATGTATATAAGTTAGACAAGGACAGGTTAGCTTATGGAGAGTAAAGAGTCAGACTGCGGAATATGGTAATGACTTCTGGTAAGTGGTTTTGGACAAAAAGATACAAGAGACAGCTTGAATTCACAAAAGGCCACCCGATTTAGAACTACGCATGAAGTGCAAATTCTAATCTTTAATGTGTTTCAGCGCCGGGTTTCAAGCCCTGCAGATTTTCAAACAAGCAGGTGAGGGCAAGGGTGAACATCGAAAATCTGGACGTGCAATGGACCACAGGAGACCTTGACAGCAATAAAGTAGATGGTCTGACTGAGAATTGAGAACAGTTGTCATGCTAATGCTATGGAACAAACTTGATTCAGGATTGGATACCCGCTTGAATTTGGCGCTGAAATGTCTGCATTTTTGCCTGAAATGGTTGTTGCGGGACATTTGCGACAATTATAGGGGTTGCGTCAAGGACATAGGTCTATATGGATTTCAATGGATGATCAGTTTCATAATAATATAACTTACCAAGTGAAGGATCCCACTGTCTAAAACCGTTAAGTTCATGGCTGGTGATCCGACCATGAACGAGACTCTCCTTGGCAGTCGGCTCCTTTGCACTGTTTGTTTTATTTTTATCCAGTAATTAAAGTTGTAGTTACCTGTTGTAGAATTCCTCAATATATTTGGATATAATTGCTCCGAATTGTACTCCATCATGCTTCAATGAATGAGCTGAATGGAACTCTACTTCTGGGCTTTCACCTTTGATCCTGACCTGATTTCCAAATATGGAATGAAAAGTAGTTCCAGACACTTACCAGGAGGACCAATGAAAAAGCCCATTTACTAGGGTAAAATGGAGTTTTAGTAGGTGAGTTTAAATAGATATACTGCCATCTTTGTAATTTCCTGTTTTGGGGGCTGCTACAGTATTGGAATAAACTGGTGAGTTGCAGATTGTTGGCATATAAAGAAGTGGAGAAATTATGTAAACGTGGAAGTAGGATGGTGATCCAGACGAGAGTCTCGTTTCAAACCTTTCTGCGGAGGAGTTCCGTCTGACAACGTATTGCATTGGTTCTATGTCCACCCAGCTTCTTATTAGCATAAACAATTGGCTGCACAGATGAATGCACAATGTAGCCCTATGCTATTCTTTGATCAGTTAACGTTTTTATCCTGTTATAATTGTGAAACTGCAAGAAGAAGAAGGAGAAGTAGAAGGAGAAGAGAAGGAGAAGGAGAAGAAAAAACTCTTGTTCAACAGTACGCGTTCGTGGTTGTCCAAGGGGACTGCCCCTGATGTGAGTCGAACAGAAAGAGGGAGTCAAATGCAGCCAGTAGGTTGGTGGATGCATTGAACTTGACGGCCTGTAGGCCTTATGTTTTCATGCTATAGCCAAGAAGGCTGTAATTATGAAGGTTTTATATTTTATTTACAATGAAATACTGTATTACTTTTACGAAGGAATTGTGATTTTTATGACACAGTGCACATTTTGGTGTGAGGGATAGGTGTTTATAATCAAAGATCTTATAAATTTACGCTACCACATTTCACTATATTAATAATTAGGAGCTACCACAGTTAAAGCTGGAGAATTACTTCTAATTTCGGTCTACAATCGGGTAGACCTTGGACTGTATTATATTTATTAACTTAGTAATGAAAGTGCGTGCTATTATATTTATAATAGGTGCTTTGAAATGCCATATGGACCTACATGTAGTTTTTTAATATTGTCCCCCCCCCATTTTTATATTCTTCTAAGATAACTCTGGAAACAATTTCTATTTCCCATCTTTTCTAGTTATAATTTCCTTTAACCTCAATGAAACTTTTAAATGAAAATAAGCACTGCTTATATTAAAACTGGCCAGAGGCGGCCTGTACTAATATATATTATATTTTGGCCTGGGTCTGCACTTGAAGTTTTGCACTCAAAACTTCGATAATTGTCACGAGCTATATTAAAAGATGTTCAGCAAACGCACCTTGCCAAACACGCCAAGTGTACATTTAAATGGGCCAATAAACAATAGCTTCCCTGCCTTGAGAAACCTTTTGAAAAATAAGCTTGTACTTTTGCACCAACCTCACTTAAATTTGAGATTAAGTGACCCTTGGGTAAGTGAGCCTTAAATCCCAGTAAGTGACACTTACCTGTAAGTTATACTTAATTGTGAGTGGACTGCACCAAATGCACTTATTGAAAATAGGCATCACTCAAGTAAGTGAACCTTATCGTAAACACAGCTTTGTCTGAATGTTTCCAACAACCTGGAACTTGGTCATTACATGGCCCTGTATCTTGTACTGAAAATGAAACCAGTCCGCAATTGCAATCCATACTGGTAAAAAGGCTGTGAAAAAGAAATCACCAAACTTTACTGTGACAGAAAAGGAAATATTGCTGGACATCTTTGATTAGGTCAAACATATTGTGGAGGACAAAAGTTCTGATACCCAGGCAAACACAAAGAAGACAAAAGCATGGTTGGAGGCTGAAAAAAACTCTGTTCTCAACCCAATTCAACCCAATACATACAAAAGAAACGCCAAACAGTTGAAAAAAGTTTTTGGAGAACCTGAAAACAAAAGCGAAAAAAGATGTGGCCAAAGAAAAAACGCAAGAGGGTAAAGGTCACAGGAGGTGGGCAACTCAAGTCTTCAGATGAAACTGATAATATTACACAGCGGGTAGAAGCCATGGTCCGAGACCAAATCAGCTGCGCCTGCATCCTTCTCATCGCCAGAGTCATCTACCTCATTCCTTTTTCTAAGAAAATTGTGTAAAACTGCAGTGGCTACAATAACGATCAAGGAGCGCTCCATCTTGATTTGTAGTTCATTTTTAAGACAGGGAACTTTTTTTTTTCCATGCACCAAAGGTTTGTTCTATGACAATGTGTGTCTTTTATTGGGCATAGTTGTAGCGCCGCTCTGCTGCTGTATTAGGACGCTGAAGGGCCGTCATCAAGTAGGGACGGCAGGGATATCCTGCATCTCCAAGGAGGCATCCTTGAAAACCACCATTCTCGAAATGCTCACATATAAAGCTGTTGTCAAAAATTCGACTGCCATGTACTGAACCTGGCCAGCGACAAACTATATTGGTAAACAACATATCAGCATCACATATCACCTGAACGTTGATGGCAAAAAATCCCTCTCTGTTCCTGAACAGCTCTGCATTAACCCAGGTAGTGGTTTAATTCGGATATGGGTGCAATCGATTGCACCAATTACCCCCAGGGAATCTTCCTTTTTCGTCGAATTTTTCATATACATAGTTCCTATCTTCCATTGACGGAAACTGCATCTAGTTAGGTCGGAGACCTGCCAATATGCGGGAGACCCTGTGAACAATTCTTCCAACGGTAGACTGATGGACTCCATCAAGGCCTCTTACCACATTTTGGTATGTTCCTGTGGCATACAACCTCAGTGCTATGGTTAGTTGCAATGGCGGAGGTATGGCTTCATTCGATCATGCCCATACTCTAGATCAGCAGCCACTTGCTGAAGAAGTTCATATGCTGATTATGTGGTCATCCTATACCGTTTACGGAATTTTCCATCTCTTTAGTATTCAAATGGATTTGTCCTGTTTCTCAATAAATGGTTTTCCCTGTACAATTCATAAAAATTTTGAAGTTGCCACAGACGGTCAAGGTAGTCCTCAGTGTCCTCCATATTGCTAACTCATCAAATGAGAGGTCACTTGAAAATTACCGGCTATCTTAGAAATGTAAGTGCTGCTTAAGTCTACCCTTGACCAGACTTACACTTACCTTATTTTTAAGTGTCTCCTAAAATGAAGTGTGCTTGGTGTAGTACACTTACTGAGAAAGTATCACTTACCATGGAGGTAAGTGTCACTTAATATTTAAGTGGAGTTGGTGCACACCAGCCTTAGGTCTGTATGCACCAACCATACTAATATCTGTGCTCAAGTTGCCCTTTTGTAAGTCTGCCTCACATTCTCACAAGGCAGACTTACAATGCAAGCAATGCTCACTTCTAGGTTGTCTACACCAATTGTGGTGGTAGAAAATAGGGCCCACTTTGAGAAGTCAAGCTCAAATGAACAAAAGTAAAGAAGCTCTATTGTTAACAGCGGCCATCCTTGAAGTAATAGTTGTACATCATCAGGGCAGGGACAAGGGACACATTCAGGTTATCATGATTAGGAAACCACTTTTGTGACCAGTCAGTGACAGAAGAGATGAAGACATGGTTGCAAAGAAGAAAGCTCCCAACTTCACTGCAATTGAAAAAGAAATTCTCTTCAATATCATTAATAAATACATACAAATATGTAATGGAAGACTAGAAGAAGGATGCAAAGTCAGTTACCAAGAAGGAGAAAATTTGGATGGAGGTAGCTCAGCCCCAAACAAACACCACAACAGCGACACAGTTGAAACAATTCTTGAAAAAATATGCAAGGCAAAGAGAAAAAAATGTGGCAATCGAGAAGAAGGCACAGATTGTTACAGGAGGTGGAAAAATGACTGAAGAAACAGACGCTGTAACACAACGTATAGTTGATATGGTGCCTGACCAGATGAAGTCACTTGACAACATATACGATGATGACAACTTGGAAGCTGGAGATCAAGGTAATACAAGGTTGAACAGCATTTATGCCATATGCGACATGGCTAAAATGTAAAAAGAAATAGCAAAAATTGATCTGGTAAATTCCTCGTGTAATTAAAATATTAAAGTAATTTTTCACGCATTTTATATAAATTCTATCTAGCATATGTCTTTGGCACCGGGTTATACAGTGGTCTATTTGTTGAGAAATGAATGCAATTAAAGACCACCTGCTTTTTAAACTTTTTTTCTATTTCTTCCCTAATGCTAGCCAGTGATTGTACTTCCATTGAGAGATCGGCTGGTGTATTTTGCCACTTTTAGGCCTGCCTAAGGGGTGGTCTATTAAAGAAGGGCGCACTTTATATATGTCATAAATAATACCTTATAAATATATTTATTTTGATATCATGATATTGATATTGATATTTTTGCAGTTTGAAAGATATGGTAAATGATGTAAAAATGTCCTACCACACATCAAATTAAACCTGTCTATAATTATGTATATTAAATATGATATATTTTATTTTATATAAACCATAATTATTCTAAAAGTAGCACATCGTCCTAGTGCCAAGACATCTTGGATCAGACACCGGTTTCGCAAAGTTTTGCGATAATTATTTTTCTCAATTTACAGCACAAATGGCAATTACACTTATTATAGAATCCAAACTGCATAATATAACACTAATCAACCTTCCTCTTTCATCAGACACACATAATTTCCAAATATATTAACAAATATTGAATTTTGAATAAGTCCTCCAATGTTAAAAAGTAGGGGCGTGCTTCTATTAGGGCGCAGGCTACAACTGGAATGAATACGGTATGTATTTATATATATATAT
>CAXHWN010002533.1:15000-64000 GCA_964020975.1 Hermodice carunculata
TTAGGGCGTACTGATGACAATAAGTGCAAGCAAAAATATCGTTCTCACCATTGATTTCTAATGTAGCGGAGAATCGCTTAAATGTGTCCAGTCAAAAAACCCATGTTACGATACTCTTTGTGTGTGGAATCGTATAAGTAAGGTCTTCTTACTCTAAGGGTACAAGCTGTTTTTTTTTTGTCAATGACTTTTTCGATTTTATACAGCGATATATTTTATGTAATAAATTATTCACCAGAATCTGACGATTATCATTTTACACATAAATTTTGATAATGCCGATCTGATATTTAGAAACTGACATTTGACTGGCGTTCTTCCTATTGAACAACTTTGGAATGCTAAACCGTGAAAAAATAGACAATCATGTCACGGTACAAATTTATGAACTGCTCCAAAAAGCTTACTGTGAGGATAAATAAGGTATAAAATGTTTTTAGAAAATGCATCCTTCTTTAAAACGTACTCCCTTCACACATCACAAAAAATCTTTCCGCCACAGATGTCTTTTGCTTGTATTACCTTCAAAAGTGTCAAAGGTACGAAAATGTAATTCCGTCATATTTTCTATCGCCAGGCTTGCATCCTAAGTAATTATATTTGTATCTTTTTGCCCAGAACCACTTCCTAGTAGTCATTACCCTATTCCGCAGTCGGAACTCTTTACTCTCCATAAGCTAACCTTATAAAGTAAGTTAAACTCATTTTGATGAATCACATGAAATCTACAGCTCCTAAACTGATGGTGTTAAATGGCAATATTTTGGTAGAAGGATCGTAGTGGATTTACAAAAAATGTGTGCTGGAATTATACTGACACTGTAACTCTCTCACATTTTGGACAGGTAACTCCGTCCCAGAAGCGAATAACCCGTCCCTCCTTTCACATTCTGCTTATCACAAAATCACGTTAAATGGAACTTACTTTTTGTTTCACATTTCCTTTCAAACATCTTTCATTTAACCCCAACAAAAATAATTTGATCACTATCTGTGAGCATTAAAGAGCATGAATGTTACAGTGAGACTGTAACACATACAAAATGTGACGGAATAGGATTATTAGTTTCATACAACCAGCTTAAGGATGAAAACCCATTCAATTGAGTGCCAAGCTCAGGATGATTTGAAGACCAGATTATAAAACTACCGGTGTGCATTTTTAAGGGTCACAAACTACACATTTTTGGAAAGCCACCAACATATGTGTTCATTGTCCTGCGTTTATACTAACAATTTGAATGCTGTTTTCTTTGTTATCATAAAAAGAACGATATTGCAAATTTGATATGATTCAACTTTCTGAATTTTTCTCAGAAAGCCATCGGTTTTGTTGCAAATTCTTTGTACCAATGTAAATAAAGAAAGTGTCTCAGGTTTTTTTTAATTCCTTGATTATGGTTTTCAAGAGTCAATCAAAATGTGGTACCATCTGTCATTGTGTCACATGATTCAGGGGGTAATTCCGTCACATAAATGCCCATTTTTGCATGTGCTAAATACAGAAAATAAAGTGCTTACATAAATTTCACTCCTGTTTTCTAAAAAGATATAACAGTGGGCAAGCTATTTACGTATTTTTTTTATATCATTTTCTTCTCTTTCAAATCGCCAAGGTATGTATATTTTCAAAGAGTTGCACCAGTAATTCCGTCACAATAAAAAGAGCATGGCATAAAAATGTTTGCCCTCTTCAATATTTCACCAAAATCAGTCCGAGGAGATTACTAACACAGTCGGCTGACGCTTCGTGTGTCATTGATCTCCCGGACTGATAACCTTTAATGACACATGGGCGCCCCCGCGTCATTTGTTTTATGATATCAGTGACCATACAGTAGATTTATAAAAGGAAAAACGAACAATGATAGATAGGTTTTTACATTTGTAAAATAACAAATTTTACCATGTGACTGGAAAATGTGCTCCTCGCAAATATGTGAAAGACTGAAGTGAGGTGGTCTCCTGCTAAAGGTGCGCTAGATGGCGCGTTATTTGCTATATGCCAGTAATGCAAAAGGCCATTGCTTACCACGCCACCTGACGGTAAAAAAAGGAATCTCTAGTATGTGTTATTGATTATGAGCACCGTGTGTTATTGATCTTTAACACCTGAACTGCAAAGACCCATCAGCCAATCAGTGCTCGTCTTTTAATCTAATTATAATAAGCTTATATTATAACATTTTTTAATCAATGCCTGAAAAATCAGTTTTCTGTACGTGCAATTCCGTCACGCACATTTCAAGTGGTCCATCATAAGACACTATCATTTTGATAGAGAGCACATTTATTTGCGCAGACAAGAAAAGGACATGTCTTCCAAGTACAAAAAAAAAAGAAAAAAAAAATGGTTTCAACAGGAGGAAGGTTTTTTGCAATTCTTTGAAATATCAAAATAGAGTATAATGTGTAAGTCAGTCACGCCGAAATTCGTGTGTGTGTGTGTGTGTGTGTGTGTCAGTTTGTGAAAGGGTGCCCACAGTATAACCGTTGTGTGTGCCAGGGCTCCACCCTGTCTGTAATAACCTCATTTTTTTTCTCAGAGACGCCATATTAACTTATCACATTTCACTGAAGAGGCTATTAACCTAAAGCGGACATACCTGTGCCGGCTCTAGGATTTTAAACTTAGATGTCAGTGACCCGTAGTGGAAGAACAATCAAGAAGATTTAAGTTGTATACAAAATAAAATTTATTACTGGAGACCTATTAGTTTACAAACTAAAACAATTAAATTTCCAATTACAATGTTGTCTTGAAGGTGACAATGACGAATGAGCATTGCCCTCACAATGAAGAATGTTAAAGAGTGAAGCCATTACAGAGTACCAAGGTCCAACGACGATCCAATCCTAATTTACAAAAAATTTAATCGGCCAAAGTATTTTAATAGATTAAAACCAAATTTAATTATTTAATTTGGAATAAAATTAGTTCTAACCTATTTATTATTCACTAAAGCTTCCCAGTTCTGAAGTGATATGTTGAATTCTGTATGAAAATCTGAATCCAAAGTATTGAGTATAATTTCCAATCTCACCGATCCAAAAATGTTCAAATGTAAAATTTCTTTTGTAAATGAGCCTGAGTTACTTAAATGTCAAAAGGGGAAGAAAAAAAATTATAAGTGTCAACCTCCATTAAATTCCAAAGATAAGAATGTTCATACTGATGTGTAAAGTTGGCACAACCTGGATCTGTTCAAGTTCTCGCCACCGCATGTAAACATTCAATTTTCAGGAAAGGTCGGCCACTCAGGAAAGGTGAAGTATAGGCCTTGACTTTCCGACTTAACCCCCGTGGCTCAAGTATTTGCACTGCAACTCAACAAAAACCAGAGTCAGAGACTTTCCCTATTATAATAAAAAAAATATTCATTTCTTGTATAATAATTTAATAAATAATTTCTCTAAGTGTATTCCAAGTCGGAATAAATCAAAAATAAATGCTGATCTAATTTCATAGATCAATTGTCAAAGAATATTTATCTTGAAAGGGTTAGGTAAACTTTAAGAGGAAAAACCCACAAGGGATAACAAATTTGGAATAAAAATGGCCATATTTAAAGAAAAATACCTCTTAAAGTACTCTAAGCCTTAACAAGATGGTCCCAGTTTATAATATTTATGAGTTCATCAAAACAATTTTAATAACATCAATATATATAATTTCTGTCTTAGATTTGATAGTTCTTTACTCAGACTTCTTATAATCTTTCAAACATAAATTTCATTGTTTCTATCCATATATAAATAGACAATTCATTCATTTGTCATTTCATAAATATTCAATATTATTATAATTAGATACTCCGTAAAGTAACTGGATAATTTATGCAGCAGTGAAAGCTATACCATATTTACCTTGTCAAATATTTCAGGATTGCAAAATGTTTTATTTTTCAAGATACTAAATACTATGTGATACGAAAACTTCAACTGGTGAGTTCACTATCAAGTATTTAACTTAAATCACAATTTAATTTCTTAAGTCCAACCCACTTAATAAATCTTCCCAAATTTAGAAAAACCCTAAACTTATCCCTAAGATAATCCTGGAGAAAGTTTGATATGTATATACTGAGTAAAAGTTGCCTGAACATTTTCATACTATAATCATTGTGGAAGTGTGTTCCTTAAAGAAAAACTTCAATCAGAACTCCAATGTAAAAGAAGATAAAAATGTTTCAACATTATCAATTCATGAAGACCAATGTAACACAAAATCAACTCATGAAGACCAATGCTTCAACCTTATCAATTCATGAAGACCAATGTTTCAACATCATCAATTCATGAAGACCAATGTTTCAACATCATCAATTCATGAAGACCAATGCTTCAACATCATCAGTTCATGAAGACCAATGCTTCAACATCATCAATTCATGAAGACCAATGTTACAACATTTAACCACATAGTAAAAGAATGAGAGTTGACCTTTAATTGTGATGTCACTTCCCATGACCCTTGATCTTGAAGGTCAACTTCCGGTAAATTATAATAATTTATGGATACCATTTCCTGAAAAATCAACTATGAGAAATTCAGTCTCCTGTCTTCCTAATAGGACCATTCATGGTATAAAAATGGAAAATCTACTATCAGAAATCCAGCTATCCGTTTTTCCAATAGGACCATCCATATTAAATGTATTCTGGAAGTGAAAAGAGTCAACATTCAAAACAACTAAAAAATGAATTTCAATATTGTGATTTTTAAGGTCAACATAAAATAAAAGTACATAATCTCTATAGAATGCTTTTGAAATATCATAACTTATTATGATTTCCATGACACAAGTATACTTTGTAAAATAATTCTATAAAATTAATGAAACTTCAACTGAAGTCTTTTCAGGCAAATTTTTACCTCATTAACATAATTTATGTGTTCAATTTTCTCTGCCTAATTCTTACTATAGTAAAAATAGGAATGGGGTTAAATCTTCAGGTAGAGCATAAAGAATTTACTTGCATATATAATGAACAGGAAAACCTGTTCTACCAGGTTTAACCCTTGATCTATAGTTTCAAATTTCTCTATTTAACCCTTAGACTTCTATTACCAGTATGACTATAACTCCACATCAAAAATGGAAGAAACCTATTGGTTTCACTACTTTTAATGTCTTTCTCGATTTTAACCAATGCATTTTAACCTTTCAATCATAAACATATACATATTCAGAATAACCTGTATTTCTTGGTTTTGCCACTAGAAGGCACACCACACAAATATTTCTCCAAGATTAGTATTGTAATTTTTTCAACCATGACTACAGAATGGAAATTTGGAATATATTCCCAATTTGCTCACCAGTATTTAGTTTACTCTCCTATAAATATATATATTTCAGTTCCATGACCAGAAACTCGTTCTTACAACACCATTTTTAAGATTTAACGAGATCAAATTACAGAACTGCTTACAGTGTTCCCGAGCAGAAAAAATAGAATTTTCTTTCATGGAAAATGGTTCTGATATCCATTTTTAATCAGCATATACCGATTCCAAGAAATATCTTCTCCCAATTATTTTCTCTCGTCTTTGTTTTAAAATGTGAATTCATGTTAAATCAATGTTTTGCGCTAATCAATTACGTTTCAAATCCCTAGTCTACAAGACTTCAACAAGAACCTCCAGAACAAGACAAGTTTACCCTCGTGGTTCACACCTCTTTATTCTGGCCGTTAATACTTACGAAACGTCTGAAAAGGCTCACTAACCAGCGCAAAACTTGACCATAATCCTAGCCAGCTAAAGACAATCTCCGTTATTCAGTCTTCATAACAGACATTGTTATATTTATTTCGACTGTCACGAAAATCACTTATCCTTGCTCCATAATAGGACGTCCATATGCCCTTAATAATTATTCATCTTTGACGACCCATTATTATAGAAAAATGACCAAACCACGTGTACTACGGAAGCCAACTTACCGGCCCGCCACGAGGTATTTATAACATGAAATTTGTAACCGCTGCTAAATTACACCTAGAAACCACAGACGTATTTTAGTTCTGTTTATTTTTACTTGAACTCTTCCCTAATATTTACCCTATATATTTAATCAAAATTGGCATTTGGCTCGGGACCATGACCAGGATCACCCAATATTTAATAACGCCTAGCTAAACATGCTACGTGAACACGTACAGTGAAAATTTGGACTTTCCAGACCTCCAACCATGGTTGAATCAGGTAAGTATATCCTAACTCATTTCAACATGAGTAACTTTTCCATAGAAAGTCAGAAGATACACTTACCCTTTTCAACACTCTGGCTAAAAGATCCGAAGCCCGCTGTGACCGCTAGACCATACTCCAAAGTTCCACTGTCCTGTTCCACCGCCCAACAAGGAGAGTGCCACTTGTCAATCCGGTCGCACCTTTATTGAGCCGCACGCCTTTGTGATTCCAAATTAGGGGACGTCACAGTGTTATCCACCCTGTCTCAATCCCTTCATGTATGGCCACTAGAGGCCGCTGCAATAAAAATCACTCGGCAGCATCTCTTTCAATACACAGCAAATCAATATTTGCTACAGAGCTTTCTCCTATCTGAAAAAAATTTTGATGATTAATCAGAATCACAAAAATTTTTCCCAATAAAAATTTCTTCATGTTTTCACTTTTTATAATTTCAAGGATATGGTTTTCCTCAAAAATTCAACATATTCAAGTGGCTTTTCATTTCACCATTATCAACTTTACATTTCACAATTCTTTCAAGGATATGATTTTCCTCAAAAAATTCAATACATTTGTTAGTAAATTCAACCCGACGTCGGGGTTAGTAATTACATATTTCAAAATACATTTATCCATATAATGTCAATAAATTCCAATAATTTTCAATGTCCACATTTGATCAATAAAATACATAGTCGCCACACTTTACAGGTATTTTCCTGCTTCTCTTTTCTCTACATCTTACCTCAGGCAAAGAAGTGTCCTTCTCAGATGAACTTCCTTTCTCATTAGACGATTCTGACCCACTCACATCACTATGGGAGTCATCAGCCTCCTCCACACATGTGTAAGGTTTTAAATGGTCAAAATGTTCCACTACTGTACTTCGCTTACCAACTTTTTGGATTCTATAGTTTACATCTGAGAGGATCTCTATAACTTTGTATGGACCATCAAAATGAGGTGATAATGACCAAGTCAAACCTTTTTTAGTACGTTTGATACTTCTACATACCAAATCCCCCACTTTGTATGGTTTTCCATGCACTTTCTGGTCATAGTAAGTCTTTTGCCTATGTTGAGCTGTTTTTAGGTGCTCTCTTACCTGTTTGTAGCATAATGACAATATCTCGTCCAACTGGGTCAAATAATCTTCCACTGAAAAGAAATGTACCCCATCTTGTGGTTCTCTAAGTACACTTAATGGCAAACAATTTTCTCTGCCAAAGAGAAGTCTGTTAGGGGTAAATCCTGTACTTGCCTGCACACTTGACCTATAGGCCATCATGATAAAATCTAGATGTACATCCCAGTCAATCTGGTCCTCTGCTACATAGGCTGAAAGCATTTCTCCTATAGTCTTATTTAGTCTTTCCACTAACCCATCACTTTTAGGATTGTAAGCAACAGTATGAGTTTTCTCAATGTCAAATACCTGGCATAAATATTTCATGACCTTGCCCTCCAGGTTACTTCCACAGTCCATATGTAATTGCCTGGGGCAACCGTACTTACAAACCCATTTCCTGCAAAAGATGTCAGCTATGGTTGTAGCCTCTTGGTTAGGCATAGGAAAGGCTTCACTGTACTTAGTGAAATAATCAGAAATCACTAAAATGTACTTGTTACCTGCCTGGGTTGTAGGTAGTGGTCCTTTTATGTCTATGGCCACTCGTTCCATGGGATAACCAACTGGTCTCCGAGCTAATGGAGCTCTAAATGTACGATTTCCACCTTTCCTGCTATTACATTTTTTACAACAGGATAAGTAGGAACTTACCGTTTTTCTGAGACCTATCCACCAAAATTTTTGTCTAATTTTCTCTACGGTTTTATCTATACCAAGATGGCCACCAGATTTGTTATCATGAGCTAAAAATAGAATTTTCTTATGGATTGCATGTGGAGCAATGAGTAAATACCTACTCCCTGATTCTTCCGTCCAAATTCGTTTTAATAGCCCATCCTGTAATACAATTTGGTCCCACTGAGAAAAATATAGTTTACTTCGTCTGCTACTGGTAGCAATGAGCTCTGCAGACGGTCTAACTTTAGATTTCTCCTTTAACGTGTATATGATACCTAAGTCAGAGTCAGCTTTTTGCATTTCTTTAATTTTGTCTGGAGTGTATATAGAAGGTTCTAAGGACACTGTACTCACCTTTTGAACCTCAGCAATCTCTGGTTCTGGATACCTGCTCATGGCATCAGAATTTCCATGAGATATACCACGGCGATGGGCTATTTCAAACCTGCACGGGCTTAAAATTTCTAGCCATCTGGCTATCTGACCTTGAGGTTCTTTAAAATTATATAGCCATCTTAAAGAGCCATGATCCGTGTGAAGCAAAAATTGCTTACCAAACAAATAGGTTTTGAAATATTGCACAAAATACACTACTGCTAGCAACTCCCGTCTGGTCACAGAATAATTACATTCTGCTGGGCTTAAAGTTCTGCTAGCATAAGCTATAACACGCTCTTTTCCACCTTGAATCTGAGACAAAACACTTCCTATTGACCTACCCGCCGCGTCCGTGTCCAGAATGAAAGGAAGGGAAAAATCAGGAAAAGCCAACAGAGGTGGATTACACAAAGCATATTTAAGCTTATCAAAAGCTTGCTGACATTCTTGGGACCATATAAAAGGAACTCCTTTCCTGGTAAGTCTATGTAAAGGAGCAGCAATTTCACTATATGAAGGTATAAATTTCCTGTAATATGATGTTAACCCTGTAAAACCTCTGACCTCCTTAAGATTCTTAGGTGTAGGCCAGTTTTTTACCTTTTCCACCTTCTTTGGGTCTGTAGCTATTCCATTACCAGATACTACAAAACCAAGGTACTCGATTTCCTTCTGGAAAAATGCACATTTAGACGGTTTTAGTTTGAAACCCGCTTTATGTAAAGCTCCTAACACCAAATCTAACCTATCTCTGGCCTCAGAAAACGTCTTACCGAAAGTAATGACGTCATCGAGAAAAATTAAACAGGTAGACCAGTGTAAACCAGCTAACACAAATTCCATTAACCGGCTAAATCCTGATGGTGCGTTCTTTAACCCAAAGGGAAGGACCGTAAACTCATATAGAGACGTACCTGTAGTGAATGCAGTCTTTTCTTGGTCTTTGGGGTCCATTTGATTGTTCCAGTAGCCCGATAGAAGGTCTAACTTACTGAACCAATTGTTACCCTGTAATGAATCAAGTGTCTCATCAATTCTAGGTAATGGCCATGCGTCAACTTTGGTAACTTCATTTAATTTCCTATAGTCCACACAGAACCTCCATGAACCGTCTGGTTTCTTTACCATTACTATGGGACTGGCCCAAGGACTGTTACTGGGAACTATAATTCCTTTGTCTAACATCTTGTTTATACATTTCTCAATCTCAGGTCTTATATGAGGTGAGACCCTGCGAGCTCTTTGTCTTATAGGTTTTGCATCACCAGTATCAATGGTATGAGGTAAAAGATCACAATGACCTACATCTTGGTCGTCCTTGGCAAAAACAGATTGCCATTTACACATTAAAGCTCTAAAGTCTTTCCTCTGGTGTTTATTCAACTCAGTACAATTTTTTTCATACAAATCTTGCACCAGTGGATGTAGCTGAGTAGACCTTTCTGTTGACTGCAAAGAAACATGAGCTACATGTTGGACAGGAATGGCTGTACTTACTTGTGCTCCCTTGGGGACCTGAATTGAAAAATTTCCGGGATTAAGAATTCGTAGAGGAAATTCCTTTTGACCTAAGTCAATCAGTCCTCTACCAACAATTACTCCCTCTCCAGTGTCATTTTCATTTACACAGGAGGCCTGAATCAAAGCAAGTCCCTTTCTTCTGGGTCCGGCAATCTGAGCTGAAACCAAAACTTCACTACAAGGAGGCAAATGAATGTCGTGCACTACACACACTGCCTCTTTCCAATACAACTGCTTTTCAGTTAGCACCGGTATATCTTGATTACCCAGTTTGATTTTACTATTTTGCAAGTCAATTACAGCTTGAAATCTATCCAACAGATCTGCCCCCAAAATACCTTGGTAGGAAATGTTTGCCAACAGAAACTCATGTTGAAATCTTAATTTACCAAACTGGCAACTAAATTTCACTTTCCCCACCACTGGCACTAATTCTCCATTAGCAGTCAACAATTCTGTCTTATCCGGTTGTACTTCTACATCAGGACACAATTCTAATATAGATGGATGCAATAAAGTAGAACATGCTCCTGTGTCCAGTACAAATTTTGTGGAAATTTTGTTCACTTTTCCTTCCACAAAATAAGTCACATTTCTCTTTATTTCAGGTGAACTCTTGGGTAGGGCGGCTGATCCCGGGTTTACAACCGTCCCTCCCCGTTTCCCTGTTTTAAAATTTCTCTTTTACTCAAATATTCCAGAAAGCCATCAGGTGAATCAGCCTGAAACTTAGCACAATTATATTTACAATGGCCTGGCTGATGGCAATACCAGCAGGATATACCCGACTTAGACTCTCTCTCCTCCCTTTGTGGAGTCTCCCTCTTACTTTCAGTCTTACCCTTTAACTGATCTTCCAACTCCTGGATTCTTTTCTGTAATTTCTCAACCAATTGTTTAGAATCTGATGTATTTGATTCCTTAGGAGGTTGAGAAGCATGAACTCTAGGTACAAACTTTACTTTTTCTCCTGAAACAATGCTTTCCTCTCTCATGGCAACCTTTATAGCCTCCTCCAAATTAGAGGGACCAACTCTTTTTACCTGTATACGTAATGACTGTTCCCTAATAGCCTGGATGAAATGATGTACAGTCATACTGTCCTTTGTAACCAAATCACCAGATGGAAAGGCACGAGTTACTAATCTTCTCACTCGAGAGCCCAAGTCTCTTAATTTCTCATCCTTACCTTGTTGACAGGATAAAAGCTCTTGTCTATAGCTGTCAACCAACTTATGAGCTGCAAACTGCTCAATAAGTGCTCCACATAATAAATCATAGTCAGCCCTGACATTCTCAGGTAAATCATTAGCATATTCTTGTACTTTGCCTTGTAGTACAACTAAGAGAAATATTCTCTTCATTTCATTATCCCAAGCATTGATGCCAGCGACTATTTCAAAATGCTTCAAATAATCATCAAATGTTTGCTTACCGTAGTATTTGTCCGGATTTATACTCGGTTTTTCTGCTCCTCTCCTTTCCGGTCGTCTTGCGTCTAGCAGAAAAGCAACTGGTTGGGCTGGAGAAGTTCTGAAATTAGAAAGAGGATCACCTCCCCCCGGTGTTACCATTCCATATATTGGTATTTGTCTATCCAACCCAAACCCAGTGGGGTCTGGCCAATACAAACCTTGAGGGTTAGTGGGAGGAGTCATGGGAGTTCTTAATGGGTCAAAAACTCCTTCTCCCACTGGAGTATATCCCTGTGGCATTAAAGGATCTTGTAAACCTACCAACGGTCCTTGTGCTCCAGGTGAAGGGAATGCTCCGGGAAACCCCCCAACCGGACCCCCCTGTTGAGCGGCTGATGGTAAGTAAAAGTAAAATTTATTTAAAGTTCTTCCAAGGTCACATGACATCCCACCGCTGCCACCATTTGTAATAACCTCATTTTTTTTCCTCAGAGACACCATATTAATTTATCACATTTCACTGAAGAGGCTATTAACCTAAAGCGGACATACCTGTGCCGGCTCTAGGATTTTAAACTTAGATGTCAGTGACACGTAGTGGAAGAACAATCAAGAAGATTTAAGTTGTATACAAAATAAAATTTATTACTGGAGACCTATTAGTTTACAAACTAAAACAATTAAATTTCCAATTACAATGTTGTCTTGAAGGTGACAATGACGAATGAGCATTGCCCTCACAATGAAGAATGTTAAAGAGTGAAGCCATTACAGAGTACCAAGGTCCAACGACGATCCAATCCTAATTTACAAAAAATTTAATCGGCCAAAGTATTTTAATAGATCAAAACCAAATTTAATTATTTAATTTGGAATAAAATTAGTTCTAACCTATTTATTATTCACTAAAGCTTCCCAGTTCTGAAGTGATATGTTGAATTCTGTATGAAAATCTGAATCCAAAGTATTGAGTATAATTTCCAAATTCACCGATCCAAAAATGTTCAAATGTAAAATTTCTTTTGTAAATGAGCCTGAGTTACTTAAATGTCAAAAGGGGAAGAAAAAAAAAATTATAAGTGTCAAGCTCCATTAAATTCCAAAGATAAGAATGTTCATACTGATGTGTAAAGTTGGCACAACCTGGATCTGTTCAAGTTCTCACCACCGCATGTAAACATTCAATTTTCAGGAAAGGTCGGCCACTCAGGAAAGGTGAAGTATCGGCCTTGACTTTCCGACTTAACCCCCGTGGCTCAAGTATTTGCACTGCAACTCAACAAAAACCAGAGTCAGAGACTTTCCCTATTATAATAAAAAAAATATTTATTTCTTGTATAATAATTTAATAAATAATTTCTCTAAGTGTATTCCAAGTCGGAATAAATCAAAAATAAATGCTGATCTAATTTCATAGATCAATTGTCAAAGAATATTTATCTTGAAAGGGTTAGGTAAACTTTAAGAGGAAAAACCCACAAGGGATAACAAATTTGGAATAAAAATGGCCATATTTAAAGAAAAATACCTCTTAAAGTACCCTAAGCCTTAACAAGATGGTCCCAGTTCATAATATTTATGAGTTCATTAAAAAAAGTTTTATAACATCAATATATATAATTTCCGTCTAAGATTTGATAGTTCTTTACTCAGACTTCTTATAATCTTTCAAACATAAATTTCATTGTTTCTATCCATGTATAAATAGACAATTCATTCATTTGTCATTTCATAAATATTCAATATTATTATAATTAGATACTCCGTAAAGTAACTGGATAATTTATGCAGCAGTGAAAGCTATACCATATTTACCTTGTCAAATATTTCAGGATTGCAAAATGTTTTATTTTTCAAGATACTAAATACTATGTGATACGAAAACTTCAACTGGTGAGTTCACTATCAAGTATTTAACTTAAATCACAATTTAATTTCTTAAGTCCAACCCACTTAATAAATCTTCCCAAATTTAGAAAAACCCTAAACTTATCCCTAAGATAATCCTGGAGAAAGTTTGATATGTATATACTGAGTAAAAGTTGCCTGAACATTTTCATACTATAATCATTGTGGAAGTGTGTTCCTTAAAGAAAAACTTCGATCAGAACTCCAATGTAAAAGAAGATAAAAATGTTTCAACATTATCAATTCATGAAGACCAATGTAACACAAAATCAACTCATGAAGACCAATGCTTCAACCTTATCAATTCATGAAGACCAATGTTTCAACATCATCAATTCATGAAGACCAATGTTTCAACATCATCAATTCATGAAGACCAATGCTTCAACATCATCAATTCATGAAGACCAATGTTACAACATTTAACCACATAGTAAAAGAATGAGAGTTGACCTTTAATTGTGATGTCACTTCCCATGACCCTTGACCTGGAAGGTCAACTTCCGGTAAATTATAATAATTTATGGATACCATTTCCTGAAAAATCAACTATGAGAAATTCAGTCTCCTGTCTTCCTAATAGGACCATTCATGGTATAAAAATGGAAAATCTACTATCAGAAATCCAGCTATCTGTTTTTCCAATAGGACCATCCATATTAAATATATTCTGGAAGTGAAAAGAGTCAACATTCAAAACAACTAAAAAAAAAATGAATTTCAATATTGTGATATTTAAGGTCAACATAAAATAAAAGTACATAATCTCTATGGAATGCTTTTGAAATATCATAACTTATTATGATTTCCATGACACAAGTATACTTTGTAAAATGATTCTATAAAATTAATGAAACTTCAACTGAAGTCTTTTCAGGCAAATTTTTACCTCATTAACATAATTTATGTGTTCAATTTTCTCTGCCTAATTCTTACTATAGTAAAAATAGGAATGGGGTTAAATCTTCAGGTAGAGCATAAAGAATTTACTTGCATATATAATGAACAGGAAAACCTGTTCTACCAGGTTTAACCCTTGATCTATAGTTTCAAATTTCTCTATTTAACCCTTAGACTTCTATTACCAGTATGACTATAACTCCACATCAAAAATGGAAGAAACCTATTGGTTTCACTACTTTTAATGTCTTTCTCGATTTTAACCAATGCATTTTAACCTTTCAATCATAAACATATACATATTCAGAATAACCTGTATTTCTTGGTTTTGCCACTAGAGGGCACACCACACAAATATTTCTCCAAGATTAGTATTGTAATTTTTTCAACCATGACTACAGAATGGAAATTTGGAATATATTCCCAATTTGCTCACCAGTATTTAGTTTACTCTCCTATAAATATACATATTTCAGTTCCATGACCAGAAACTCGTTCTTACAACACCATTTTTAAGACTTAACGAGATCAAATTACAGAACTGCTTACAGTGTTCCCGAGCAGAAAAAATAGAATTTTCTTTCATGGAAAATGGTTCTGATATCCATTTTGATCAGCATATACCGATTCCAAGAAATATCTTCTCCCAATTATTTTCTCTCGTCTTTGTTTTAAAATGTGAATTCATGTTAAATCAATGTTTTGCGCTAATCAATTACGTTTCAAATCCCTAGTCTACAAGACTCCAACAAGAACCTCCAGAACAAGACAAGTTTACCCTCGTGGTTCACACCTCTTTATTCTGGCCGTTAATACTTACGAAACGTCTGAAAAGGCTCACTAACCAGCGCAAAACTTGACCATAATCCTAGCCAGCTAAAGACAATCTCCGTTATTCAGTCTTCATAACAGACATTGTTATATTTATTTCGACTGTCACGAAAATCACTTATCCTTGCTCCATAATAGGACGTCCATATGCCCTTAATAATTATTCATCTTTGACGACCCATTATTATAGAAAAATGACCAAACCACGTGTACTACGGAAGCCAACTTACCGGCCCGCCACGAGGTATTTATAACATGAAATTTGTAACCGCTGCTAAATTACACCTAGAAACCACAGACGTATTTTAGTTCTGTTTATTTTTACTTGAACTCTTCCCTAATATTTACCCTATATATTTAATCAAAATTGGCATTTGGCTCGGGACCATGACCAGGATCACCCAATATTTAATAACGCCTAGCTAAACATGCTACGTGAACACGTACAGTGAAAATTTGGACTTTCCAGACCTCCAACCATGGTTGAATCAGGTAAGTATATCCTAACTCATTTCAACATGAGTAACTTTTCCATAGAAAGTCAGAAGATACACTTACCCTTTTCAACACTCTGGCTAAAAGATCCGAAGCCCGCTGTGACCGCTAGACCATACTCCAAAGTTCCACTGTCCCGTTCCACCGCCCAACAAGGAGAGTGCCACTTGTCAATCCGGTCGCACCTTTATTGAGCCGCACGCCTTTGTGATTCCAAATTAGGGGACGTCACAGTGTTATCCACCCTGTCTCAATCCCTTCATGTATGGCCACTAGAGGCCGCTGCAATAAAAATCACTCGGCAGCATCTCTTTCAATACACAGCAAATCAATATTTGCTACAGAGCTTTCTCCTATCTGAAAAAAATTTTGATGATTAATCAGAATCACAAAAATTTTTCCCAATAAAAATTTCTTCATGTTTTCACTTTTTATAATTTCAAGGATATGGTTTTCCTCAAAAATTCAACATATTCAAGTGGCTTTTCATTTCACCATTATCAACTTTACATTTCACAATTCTTTCAAGGATATGATTTTCCTCAAAAAATTCAATACATTTGTTAGTAAATTCAACCCGACGTCGGGGTTAGTAATTACATATTTCAAAATACATTTATCCATATAATGTCAATAAATTCCAATAATTTTCAATGTCCACATTTGATCAATAAAATACATAGTCGCCACACTTTACAGGTATTTTCCTGCTTCTCTTTTCTCTACATCTTACCTCAGGCAAAGAAGTGTCCTTCTCAGATGAACTTCCTTTCTCATTAGACGATTCTGACCCACTCACATCACTATGGGAGTCATCAGCCTCCTCCACACATGTGTAAGGTTTTAAATGGTCAAAATGTTCCACTACTGTACTTCGCTTACCAACTTTTTGGATTCTATAGTTTACATCTGAGAGGATCTCTATAACTTTGTATGGACCATCAAAATGAGGTGATAATGACCAAGTCAAACCTTTTTTAGTACGTTTGATACTTCTACATACCAAATCCCCCACTTTGTATGGTTTTCCATGCACTTTCTGGTCATAGTAAGTCTTTTGCCTATGTTGAGCTGTTTTTAGGTGCTCTCTTACCTGTTTGTAGCATAATGACAATATCTCGTCCAACTGGGTCAAATAATCTTCCACTGAAAAGAAATGTACCCCATCTTGTGGTTCTCTAAGTACACTTAATGGCAAACAATTTTCTCTGCCAAAGAGAAGTCTGTTAGGGGTAAATCCTGTACTTGCCTGCACACTTGACCTATAGGCCATCATGATAAAATCTAGATGTACATCCCAGTCAATCTGGTCCTCTGCTACATAGGCTGAAAGCATTTCTCCTATAGTCTTATTTAGTCTTTCCACTAACCCATCACTTTTAGGATTGTAAGCAACAGTATGAGTTTTCTCAATGTCAAATACCTGGCATAAATATTTCATGACCTTGCCCTCCAGGTTACTTCCACAGTCCATATGTAATTGCCTGGGGCAACCGTACTTACAAACCCATTTCCTGCAAAAGATGTCAGCTATGGTTGTAGCCTCTTGGTTAGGCATAGGAAAGGCTTCACTGTACTTAGTGAAATAATCAGAAATCACTAAAATGTACTTGTTACCTGCCTGGGTTGTAGGTAGTGGTCCTTTTATGTCTATGGCCACTCGTTCCATGGGATAACCAACTGGTCTCCGAGCTAATGGAGCTCTAAATGTACGATTTCCACCTTTCCTGCTATTACATTTTTTACAACAGGATAAGTAGGAACTTACCGTTTTTCTGAGACCTATCCACCAAAATTTTTGTCTAATTTTCTCTACGGTTTTATCTATACCAAGATGGCCACCAGATTTGTTATCATGAGCTAAAAATAGAATTTTCTTATGGATTGCATGTGGAGCAATGAGTAAATACCTACTCCCTGATTCTTCCGTCCAAATTCGTTTTAATAGCCCATCCTGTAATACAATTTGGTCCCACTGAGAAAAATATAGTTTACTTCGTCTGCTACTGGTAGCAATGAGCTCTGCAGACGGTCTAACTTTAGATTTCTCCTTTAACGTGTATATGATACCTAAGTCAGAGTCAGCTTTTTGCATTTCTTTAATTTTGTCTGGAGTGTATATAGAAGGTTCTAAGGACACTGTACTCACCTTTTGAACCTCAGCAATCTCTGGTTCTGGATACCTGCTCATGGCATCAGAATTTCCATGAGATATACCACGGCGATGGGCTATTTCAAACCTGCACGGGCTTAAAATTTCTAGCCATCTGGCTATCTGACCTTGAGGTTCTTTAAAATTATATAGCCATCTTAAAGAGCCATGATCCGTGTGAAGCAAAAATTGCTTACCAAACAAATAGGTTTTGAAATATTGCACAAAATACACTACTGCTAGCAACTCCCGTCTGGTCACAGAATAATTACATTCTGCTGGGCTTAAAGTTCTGCTAGCATAAGCTATAACACGCTCTTTTCCACCTTGAATCTGAGACAAAACACTTCCTATTGACCTACCCGCCGCGTCCGTGTCCAGAATGAAAGGAAGGGAAAAATCAGGAAAAGCCAACAGAGGTGGATTACACAAAGCATATTTAAGCTTATCAAAAGCTTGCTGACATTCTTGGGACCATATAAAAGGAACTCCTTTCCTGGTAAGTCTATGTAAAGGAGCAGCAATTTCACTATATGAAGGTATAAATTTCCTGTAATATGATGTTAACCCTGTAAAACCTCTGACCTCCTTAAGATTCTTAGGTGTAGGCCAGTTTTTTACCTTTTCCACCTTCTTTGGGTCTGTAGCTATTCCATTACCAGATACTACAAAACCAAGGTACTCGATTTCCTTCTGGAAAAATGCACATTTAGACGGTTTTAGTTTGAAACCCGCTTTATGTAAAGCTCCTAACACCAAATCTAACCTATCTCTGGCCTCAGAAAACGTCTTACCGAAAGTAATGACGTCATCGAGAAAAATTAAACAGGTAGACCAGTGTAAACCAGCTAACACAAATTCCATTAACCGGCTAAATCCTGATGGTGCGTTCTTTAACCCAAAGGGAAGGACCGTAAACTCATATAGAGACGTACCTGTAGTGAATGCAGTCTTTTCTTGGTCTTTGGGGTCCATTTGATTGTTCCAGTAGCCCGATAGAAGGTCTAACTTACTGAACCAATTGTTACCCTGTAATGAATCAAGTGTCTCATCAATTCTAGGTAATGGCCATGCGTCAACTTTGGTAACTTCATTTAATTTCCTATAGTCCACACAGAACCTCCATGAACCGTCTGGTTTCTTTACCATTACTATGGGACTGGCCCAAGGACTGTTACTGGGAACTATAATTCCTTTGTCTAACATCTTGTTTATACATTTCTCAATCTCAGGTCTTATATGAGGTGAGACCCTGCGAGCTCTTTGTCTTATAGGTTTTGCATCACCAGTATCAATGGTATGAGGTAAAAGATCACAATGACCTACATCTTGGTCGTCCTTGGCAAAAACAGATTGCCATTTACACATTAAAGCTCTAAAGTCTTTCCTCTGGTGTTTATTCAACTCAGTACAATTTTTTTCATACAAATCTTGCACCAGTGGATGTAGCTGAGTAGACCTTTCTGTTGACTGCAAAGAAACATGAGCTACATGTTGGACAGGAATGGCTGTACTTACTTGTGCTCCCTTGGGGACCTGAATTGAAAAATTTCCGGGATTAAGAATTCGTAGAGGAAATTCCTTTTGACCTAAGTCAATCAGTCCTCTACCAACAATTACTCCCTCTCCAGTGTCATTTTCATTTACACAGGAGGCCTGAATCAAAGCAAGTCCCTTTCTTCTGGGTCCGGCAATCTGAGCTGAAACCAAAACTTCACTACAAGGAGGCAAATGAATGTCGTGCACTACACACACTGCCTCTTTCCAATACAACTGCTTTTCAGTTAGCACCGGTATATCTTGATTACCCAGTTTGATTTTACTATTTTGCAAGTCAATTACAGCTTGAAATCTATCCAACAGATCTGCCCCCAAAATACCTTGGTAGGAAATGTTTGCCAACAGAAACTCATGTTGAAATCTTAATTTACCAAACTGGCAACTAAATTTCACTTTCCCCACCACTGGCACTAATTCTCCATTAGCAGTCAACAATTCTGTCTTATCCGGTTGTACTTCTACATCAGGACACAATTCTAATATAGATGGATGCAATAAAGTAGAACATGCTCCTGTGTCCAGTACAAATTTTGTGGAAATTTTGTTCACTTTTCCTTCCACAAAATAAGTCACATTTCTCTTTATTTCAGGTGAACTCTTGGGTAGGGCGGCTGATCCCGGGTTTACAACCGTCCCTCCCCGTTTCCCTGTTTTAAAATTTCTCTTTTACTCAAATATTCCAGAAAGCCATCAGGTGAATCAGCCTGAAACTTAGCACAATTATATTTACAATGGCCTGGCTGATGGCAATACCAGCAGGATATACCCGACTTAGACTCTCTCTCCTCCCTTTGTGGAGTCTCCCTCTTACTTTCAGTCTTACCCTTTAACTGATCTTCCAACTCCTGGATTCTTTTCTGTAATTTCTCAACCAATTGTTTAGAATCTGATGTATTTGATTCCTTAGGAGGTTGAGAAGCATGAACTCTAGGTACAAACTTTACTTTTTCTCCTGAAACAATGCTTTCCTCTCTCATGGCAACCTTTATAGCCTCCTCCAAATTAGAGGGACCAACTCTTTTTACCTGTATATGTAATGACTGTTCCCTAATAGCCTGGATGAAATGATGTACAGTCATACTTTCCTTTCTAACCAAATCACCAGATGGAAAGGCACGAGTTACTAATCTTCTCACTCGAGAGCCCAAGTCTCTTAATTTCTCATCCTTACCTTGTTGACAGGATAAAAGCTCTTGTCTATAGCTGTCAACCAACTTATGAGCTGCAAACTGCTCAATAAGTGCTCCACATAATAAATCATAGTCAGCCCTGACATTCTCAGGTAAATCATTAGCATATTCTTGTACTTTGCCTTGTAGTACAACTAAGAGAAATATTCTCTTCATTTCATTATCCCAAGCATTGATGCCAGCGACTATTTCAAAATGCTTCAAATAATCATCAAATGTTTGCTTACCGTAGTATTTGTCCGGATTTATACTCGGTTTTTCTGCTCCTCTCCTTTCCGGTCGTCTTGCGTCTAGCAGAAAAGCAACTGGTTGGGCTGGAGAAGTTCTGAAATTAGAAAGAGGATCACCTCCCCCCGGTGTTACCATTCCATATATTGGTATTTGTCTATCCAACCCAAACCCAGTGGGGTCTGGCCAATACAAACCTTGAGGGTTAGTGGGAGGAGTCATGGGAGTTCTTAATGGGTCAAAAACTCCTTCTCCCACTGGAGTATATCCCTGTGGCATTAAAGGATCTTGTAAACCTACCAACGGTCCTTGTGCTCCAGGTGAAGGGAATGCTCCGGGAAACCCCCCAACCGGACCCCCCTGTTGAGCGGCTGATGGTAGACGGTTGTGGGGCGCCCCGAGAGCACCCCCCTCCATAGTCGGTATGCCTGCCATCCAACCAGATAAAGACAAAGAAAAATAATCAATGAACAATCACTATCACAAATATATTTTAAATTCCCTTTTCTAATAATCCTCAAATACAATATTGGGCAACTCCTGGTACTATACTGGTCCCAAGCCAAAGGGGTCCCGAACCAAAGCCAATGTAAGATTTTAAAAGTTATTTAATTTCTCACAAAAGTAAAATTTATTTAAAGTTCTTCCAAGGTCACATGACATCCCACCGCTGCCACCGTTTGTAATAACCTCATTTTTTTTTCCTCAGAGACACCATATTAATTTATCACATTTCACTGAAGAGGCTATTAACCTAAAGCGGACATACCTGTGCCGGCTCTAGGATTTTAAACTTAGATGTCAGTGACCCGTAGTGGAAGAACAATCAAGAAGATTTAAGTTGTATACAAAATAAAATTTATTACTGGAGACCTATTAGTTTACAAACTAAAACAATTAAATTTCCAATTACAATGTTGTCTTGAAGGTGACAATGACGAATGAGCATTGCCCTCACAATGAAGAATGTTAAAGAGTGAAGCCATTACAGAGTACCAAGGTCCAACGACGATCCAATCCTAATTTACAAAAAATTTAATCGGCCAAAGTATTTTAATAGATCAAAACCAAATTTAATTATTTAATTTGGAATGAAATTAGTTCTAACCTATTTATTATTCACTAAAGCTTCCCAGTTCTGAAGTGATATGTTGAATTCTGTATGAAAATCTGAATCCAAAGTATTGAGTATAATTTCCAATCTCACCGATCCAAAAATGTTCAAATGTAAAATTCTTTTGTAAATGAGCCTGAGTTACTTAAATGTCAAAAGGGGAAGAAAAAAAAATTATAAGTGTCAAGCTCCATTAAATTCCAAAGATAAGAATGTTCATACTGATGTGTAAAGTTGGCACAACCTGGATCTGTTCAAGTTCTCACCACCGCATGTAAACATTCAATTTTCAGGAAAGGTCGGCCACTCAGGAAAGGTGAAGTATCGGCCTTGACTTTCCGACTTAACCCCCGTGGCTCAAGTATTTGCACTGCAACTCAACAAAAACCAGAGTCAGAGACTTTCCCTATTATAATAAAAAAAATATTTATTTCTTGTATAATAATTTAATAAATAATTTCTCTAAGTGTATTCCAAGTCGGAATAAATCAAAAATAAATGCTGATCTAATTTCATAGATCAATTGTCAAAGAATATTTATCTTGAAAGGGTTAGGTAAACTTTAAGAGGAAAAACCCACAAGGGTTAACAAATTTGGAATAAAAATGGCCATATTTAAAGAAAAATACCTCTTAAAGTACCCTAAGCCTTAACAAGATAGTCCCAGTTTATAATATTTATGAGTTCATCAAAACAATTTTAATAACATCAATATATATAATTTCCGTCTAAGATTTGATAGTTCTTTACTCAGACTTCTTATAATCTTTCAAACATAAATTTCATTGTTTCTATCCATGTATAAATAGACAATTCATTCATTTGTCATTTCATAAATATTCAATATTATTATAATTAGATACTCCGTAAAGTAACTGGATAATTTATGCAGCAGTGAAAGCTATACCATATTTACCTTGTCAAATATTTCAGGATTGCAAAATGTTTTATTTTTCAAGATACTAAATACTATGTGATACGAAAACTTCAACTGGTGAGTTCACTATCAAGTATTTAACTTAAATCACAATTTAATTTCTTAAGTCCAACCCACTTAATAAATCTTCCCAAATTTAGAAAAACCCTAAACTTATCCCTAAGATAATCCTGGAGAAAGTTTGATATGTATATACTGAGTAAAAGTTGCCTGAACATTTTCATACTATAATCATTGTGGAAGTGTGTTCCTTAAAGAAAAACTTCAATCAGAACTCCAATGTAAAAGAAGATAAAAATGTTTCAACATTATCAATTCATGAAGACCAATGTAACACAAAATCAACTCATGAAGACCAATGCTTCAACCTTATCAATTCATGAAGACCAATGTTTCAACATCATCAATTCATGAAGACCAATGCTTCAACATCATCAATTCATGAAGACCAATGCTTCAACATCATCAATTCATGAAGACCAATGTTACAACATTTAACCACATAGTAAAAGAATGAGAGTTGACCTTTAATTGTGATGTCACTTCCCATGACCCTTGACCTTGAATGTCGACTTCCGGTAAATTATAATAATTTATGGATACCATTTCCTGAAAAATCAACTATCAGAAATTCAGTCTCCTGTCTTCCTAATAGGACCATTCATGGTATAAAAATGGAAAATCTACTATCAGAAATCCAGCTATCTGTTTTTCCAATAGGACCATCCATATTAAATATATTCTGGAAGTGAAAAGAGTCAACATTCAAAACAACTAAAAAAAATGAATTTCAATATTGTGATATTTAAGGTCAACATAAAATAAAAGTACATAATCTCTATGGAATGCTTTTGAAATATCATAACTTATTATGATTTCCATGACACAAGTATACTTTGTAAAATAATTCTATAAAATTAATGAAATTTCAACTGAAGTCTTTTCAGGCAAATTTTTACCTCATTAACATAATTTATGTGTTCAATTTTCTCTGCCTAATTCTTACTATAGTAAAAATAGGAATGGGGTTAAATCTTCAAGTAGAGCATAAAGAATTTACTTGCATATATAATGAACAGGAAAATCTGTTCTACCAGGTTTAACCCTTGATCTATAGTTTCAAATTTCTCTATTTAACCCTTAGACTTCTATTACCAGTATGACTATAACTCCACATCAAAAATGGAAGAAACCTATTGGTTTCACTACTTTTAACGTCTTTCTCGATTTTAACCAATGCATTTTAACCTTCTAATCATAAACATATACATATTCAGAATAACCTGTATTTCTTGGTTTTGCCACTAGAGGGCACACCACAAAAATATTTCTCCAAGATTAGTATTGTAATTTTTTCAACCATGACTACAGAATGGAAATTTGGAATATATTCCCAATTTGCTCACCAGTATTTAGTTTACTCTCCTATAAATATATATATTTCAGTTCCATGACCAGAAACTCGTTCTTACAACACCATTTTTAAGACTTAACGAGATCAAATTACAGAACTGCTTACAGTGTTCCCGAGCAGACAAAATAGAATTTTCTTTCATGGAAAATGGTTCTGATATCCATTTTTAATCAGCATATACCGATTCCAAGAAATATCTTCTCCCAATTATTTTCTCTCGTCTTTGTTTTAAAATGTGAATTCATGTTAAATCAATGTTTTGCGCTAATCAATTACGTTTCAAATCCCTAGTCTACAAGACTCCAACAAGAACCTCCAGAACAAGACAAGTTTACCCTCCTGGTTCACACCTCTTTATTCTGGCCGTTAATACTTACGAAACGTCTGAAAAGGCTCACTAACCATAATCCTAGCCAGGTAAAGACAATCTCCGTTATTCAGTCTTCATAACAGACATTGTTATATTTATTTCGACTGTCACGAAAATCACTTATCCTTGCTCCATAATAGGACGTCCATATGCCCTTAATAATTATTCATCTTTGAAGACCCATTATTATAGAAAAATGACCAAACCACGTGTACTACGGAAGCCAACTTACCGGCCCGCCACGAGGTATTTATAACATGAAATTTGTAACCGCTGCTAAATTACACCTAGAAACCACAGACGTATTTTAGTTCTGTTTATTTTTACTTGAACTCTTCCCTAATATTTACCCTATATATTTAATCAAAATTGGCATTTGGCTCGGGACCATGACCAGGATCACCCAATATTTAATAACGCCTAGCTAAACATGCTACGTGAACACGTACAGTGAAAATTTGGACTTTCCAGACCTCCACCCATGGTTGAATCAGGTAAGTATATCCTAACTCATTTCAACATGAGTAACTTTTCCATAGAAAGTCAGAAGATACACTTACCCTTTTCAACACTCTGGCTAAAAGATCCGAAGCCCGCTGTGACCGCTAGACCATACTCCAAAGTTCCACTGTCCCGTTCCACCGCCCAACAAGGAGAGTGCCACTTGTCAATCCGGTCGCACCTTTATTGAGCCGCACGCCTTTGTGATTCCAAATTAGGGGATGTCACAGTGTTATCCACCCTGTCTCAATCCCTTCATGTATGGCCACTAGAGGCCGCTGCAATAAAAATCACTCGGCAGCATCTCTTTCAATACACAGCAAATCAATATTTGCTACAGAGCTTTCTCCTATCTGAAAAAATTTTGATGATTAATCAGAATCACAAAAATTTTTCCCAATAAAAATTTCTTCATGTTTTCACTTTTTATAATTTCAAGGATATGGTTTTCCTCAAAAATTCAACATATTCAAGTGGCTTTTCATTTCACCATTATCAACTTTACATTTCACAATTCTTTCAAGGATATGATGTTTTCCTCAAAAAATTCAATACATTTGTTAGTAAATTCAACCCGACGCCGGGGTTAGTAATTACATATTTCAAAATACATTTATCCATATAATGTCAATAAATTCCAATAATTTTCAATGTCCACATTTGATCAATAAAATACATAGTCGCCATACTTTACAGGTATTTTCCTGCTTCTCTTTTCTCTACATCTTACCTCAGGCAAAGAAGTGTCCTTCTCAGATGAACTTCCTTTCTCATTAGACGATTCTGACCCACTCACATCACTATGGGAGTCATCAGCCTCCTCCACACATGTGTAAGGTTTTAAATGGTCAAAATGTTCCACTACTGTACTTCGCTTACCAACTTTTTGGATTCTATAGTTTACATCTGAGAGGATCTCTATAACTTTGTATGGACCATCAAAATGAGGTGATAACGACCAAGTCAAACCTTTTTTAGTACGTTTGATACCTCTACATACCAAATCCCCCACTTTGTATGGTTTTCCATGCACTTTCTGGTCATAGTAAGTCTTTTGCCTATGTTGAGCTGTTTTTAGGTGCTCTCTTACCTGTTTGTAGCATAATGACAATATCTCGTCCAACTGGGTCAAATAATCTTCCACTGAAAAGAAATGTACCCCATCTTGTGGTTCTCTAAGTACACTTAATGGCAAACAATTTTCTCTGCCAAAGAGAAGTCTGTTAGGGGTAAATCCTGTACTTGCCTGCACACTTGACCTATAGGCCATCATGATAAAATCTAGATGTACATCCCAGTCAATCTGGTCCTCTGCTACATAGGCTGAAAGCATTTCTCCTATAGTCTTATTTAGTCTTTCCACTAACCCATCACTTTTAGGATTGTAAGCAACAGTATGAGTTTTCTCAATGTCAAATACCTGGCATAAATATTTCATGACCTTGCCCTCCAGGTTACTTCCACAGTCCATATGTAATTGCCTGGGGCAACCGTACTTACAAACCCATTTCCTGCAAAAGATGTCAGCTATGGTTGTAGCCTCTTGGTTAGGCATAGGAAAGGCTTCACTGTACTTAGTGAAATAATCAGAAATCACTAAAATGTACTTGTTACCTGCCTGGGTTGTAGGTAGTGGTCCTTTTATGTCTATGGCCACTCGTTCCATGGGATAACCAACTGGTCTCCGAGCTAATGGAGCTCTAAATGTACGATTTCCACCTTTCCTGCTATTACATTTTTTACAACAGGATAAGTAGGAACTTACCGTTTTTCTGAGACCTATCCACCAAAATTTTTGTCTAATTTTCTCTACGGTTTTATCTATACCAAGATGGCCACCAGATTTGTTATCATGAGCTAAAAATAGAATTTTCTTATGGATTGCATGTGGAGCAATGAGTAAATACCTACTCCCTGATTCTTCCGTCCAAATTCGTTTTAATAGCCCATCCTGTAATACAATTTGGTCCCACTGAGAAAAATATAGTTTACTTCGTCTGCTACTGGTAGCAATGAGCTCTGCAGACGGTCTAACTTTAGATTTCTCCTTTAACGTGTATATGATACCTAAGTCAGAGTCAGCTTTTTGCATTTCTTTAATTTTGTCTGGAGTGTATATAGAAGGTTCTAAGGACACTGTACTCACCTTTTGAACCTCAGCAATCTCTGGTTCTGGATACCTGCTCATGGCATCAGAATTTCCATGAGATATACCACGGCGATGGGCTATTTCAAACCTGTACGGGCTTAAAATTTCTAGCCATCTGGCTATCTGACCTTGAGGTTCTTTAAAATTATATAGCCATCTTAAAGAGCCATGATCCGTGCGAAGCAAAAATTGCTTACCAAACAAATAGGTTTTGAAATATTGCACAAAATACACTACTGCTAGCAACTCCCGTCTGGTCACAGAATAATTACATTCTGCTGGGCTTAAAGTTCTGCTAGCATAAGCTATAACACGCTCTTTTCCACCTTGAATCTGAGACAAAACACTTCCTATTGACCTACCCGCTGCGTCCGTGTCCAGAATGAAAGGAAGGGAAAAATCAGGAAAAGCCAACAGAGGTGGATTACACAAAGCATATTTAAGCTTATCAAAAGCTTGCTGACATTCTTGGGACCATATAAAAGGAACTCCTTTCCTGGTAAGTCTATGTAAAGGAGCAGCAATTTCACTATATGAAGGTATAAATTTCCTGTAATATGATGTTAACCCTGTAAAACCTCTGACCTCCTTAAGATTCTTAGGTGTAGGCCAGTTTTTTACCTTTTCCACCTTCTTTGGGTCTGTAGCTATTCCATTACCAGATACTACAAAACCAAGGTACTCGATTTCCTTCTGGAAAAATGCACATTTAGACGGTTTTAGTTTGAAACCCGCTTTATGTAAAGCTCCTAACACCAAATCTAACCTATCTCTGGCCTCAGAAAACGTCTTACCGAAAGTAATGACGTCATCGAGAAAAATTAAACAGGTAGACCAGTGTAAACCAGCTAACACAAATTCCATTAACCGGCTAAATCCTGATGGTGCGTTCTTTAACCCAAAGGGAAGGACCGTAAACTCATATAGAGACGTACCTGTAGTGAATGCAGTCTTTTCTTGGTCTTTGGGGTCCATTTGATTGTTCCAGTAGCCCGATAGAAGGTCTAACTTACTGAACCAATCGTTACCCTGTAATGAATCAAGTGTCTCATCAATTCTAGGTAATGGCCATGCGTCAACTTTGGTAACTTCATTTAATTTCCTATAGTCCACACAGAACCTCCATGAACCGTCTGGTTTCTTTACCATTACTATGGGACTAGCCCAAGGACTGTTACTGGGAACTATAATTCCTTTGTCTAACATCTTGTTTATACATTTCTCAATCTCAGGTCTTATATGAGGTGAGACCCTGCGAGCTCTTTGTCTTATAGGTTTTGCATCACCAGTATCAATGGTATGAGGTAAAAGATCACAATGACCTACATCTTGGTCGTCCTTGGCAAAAACAGATTGCCATTTACACATTAAAGCTCTAAAGTCTTTCCTCTGGTGTTTATTCAACTCAGTACAATTTTTTTCATACAAATCTTGCACCAGTGGATGTAGCTGAGTAGACCTTTCTGTTGACTGCAAAGAAACATGAGCTACATGTTGGACAGGAATGGCTGTACTTACTTGTGCTCCCTTGGGGACCTGAATTGAAAAATTTCCGGGATTAAGAATTCGTAGAGGAAATTCCTTTTGACCTAAGTCAATCAGTCCTCTACCAACAATTACTCCCTCTCCAGTGTCATTTTCATTTACACAGGAGGCCTGAATCAAAGCAAGTCCCTTTCTTCTGGGTCCGGCAATCTGAGCTGAAACCAAAACTTCACTACAAGGAGGCAAATGAATGTCGTGCACTACACACACTGCCTCTTTCCAATACAACTGCTTTTCAGTTAGCACCGGTATATCTTGATTACCCAGTTTGATTTTACTATTTTGCAAGTCAATTACAGCTTGAAATCTATCCAACAGATCTGCCCCCAAAATACCTTGGTAGGAAATGTTTGCCAACAGAAACTCATGTTGAAATCTTAATTTACCAAACTGGCAACTAAATTTCACTTTCCCCACCACTGGCACTAATTCTCCATTAGCAGTCAACAATTCTGTCTTATCCGGTTGTACTTCTACATCAGGACACAATTCTAATATAGATGGATGCAATAAAGTAGAACATGCTCCTGTGTCCAGTACAAATTTTGTGGAAATTTTGTTCACTTTTCCTTCCACAAAATAAGTCACATTTCTCTTTATTTCAGGTGAACTCTTGGGTAGGGCGGCTGATCCCGGGTTTACAACCGTCCCTCCCCGTTTCCCTGTTTTAAAATTTCTCTTTTACTCAAATATTCCAGAAAGCCATCAGGTGAATCAGCCTGAAACTTAGCACAATTATATTTACAATGGCCTGGCTGATGGCAATACCAGCAGGATATACCCGACTTAGACTCTCTCTCCTCCCTTTGTGGAGTCTCCCTCTTACTTTCAGGCTTACCCTTTAACTGATCTTCCAACTCCTGGATTCTTTTCTGTAATTTCTCAACCAATTGTTTAGAATCTGATGTATTTGATTCCTTAGGAGGTTGAGAAGCATGAACTCTAGGTACAAACTTTACTTTTTCTCCTGAAACAATGCTTTCCTCTCTCATGGCAACCTTTATAGCCTCCTCCAAATTAGAGGGACCAACTCTTTTTACCTGTATACGTAATGACTGTTCCCTAATAGCCTGGATGAAATGATGTACAGTCATACTGTCCTTTGTAACCAAATCACCAGATGGAAAGGCACGAGTTACTAATCTTCTCACTCGAGAGCCCAAGTCTCTTAATTTCTCATCCTTACCTTGTTGACAGGATAAAAGCTCTTGTCTATAGCTGTCAACCAACTTATGAGCTGCAAACTGCTCAATAAGTGCTCCACATAATAAATCATAGTCAGCCCTGACATTCTCAGGTAAATCATTAGCATATTCTTGTACTTTGCCTTGTAGTACAACTAAGAGAAATATTCTCTTCATTTCATTATCCCAAGCATTGATGCCAGCGACTATTTCAAAATGCTTCAAATAATCATCAAATGTTTGCTTACCGTAGTATTTGTCCGGATTTATACTCGGTTTTTCTGCTCCTCTCCTTTCCGGTCGTCTTGCGTCTAGCAGAAAAGCAACTGGTTGGGCTGGAGAAGTTCTGAAATTAGAAAGAGGATCACCTCCCCCCGGTGTTACCATTCCATATATTGGTATTTGTCTATCCAACCCAAACCCAGTGGGGTCTGGCCAATACAAACCTTGAGGGTTAGTGGGAGGAGTCATGGGAGTTCTTAATGGGTCAAAAACTCCTTCTCCCACTGGAGTATATCCCTGTGGCATTAAAGGATCTTGTAAACCTACCAACGGTCCTTGTGCTCCAGGTGAAGGGAATGCTCCGGGAAACCCCCCAACCGGACCCCCCTGTTGAGCGGCTGATGGTAGACGGTTGTGGGGCGCCCCGAGAGCACCCCCCTCCATAGTCGGTATGCCTGCCATCCAACCAGATAAAGACAAAGAAAAATAATCAATGAACAATCACTATCACAAATATATTTTAAATTCCCTTTTCTAATAATCCTCAAATACAATATTGGGCAACTCCTGGTACTATACTGGTCCCAAGCCAAAGGGGTCCCGAACCAAAGCCAATGTAAGATTTTAAAAGTTATTTAATTTCTCACAAAAGTAAAATTTATTTAAAGTTCTTCCAAGGTCACATGACATCCCACCGCTGCCACCGTTTGTAATAACCTCATTTTTTTTTCCTCAGAGACACCATATTAATTTATCACATTTCACTGAAGAGGCTATTAACCTAAAGCGGACATACCTGTGCCGGCTCTAGGATTTTAAACTTAGATGTCAGTGACCCGTAGTGGAAGAACAATCAAGAAGATTTAAGTTGTATACAAAATAAAATTTATTACTGGAGACCTATTAGTTTACAAACTAAAACAATTAAATTTCCAATTACAATGTTGTCTTGAAGGTGACAATGACGAATGAGCATTGCCCTCACAATGAAGAATGTTAAAGAGTGAAGCCATTACAGAGTACCAAGGTCCAACGACGATCCAATCCTAATTTACAAAAAATTTAATCGGCCAAAGTATTTTAATAGATCAAAACCAAATTTAATTATTTAATTTGGAATGAAATTAGTTCTAACCTATTTATTATTCACTAAAGCTTCCCAGTTCTGAAGTGATATGTTGAATTCTGTATGAAAATCTGAATCCAAAGTATTGAGTATAATTTCCAATCTCACCGATCCAAAAATGTTCAAATGTAAAATTTCTTTTGTAAATGAGCCTGAGTTACTTAAATGTCAAAAGGGGAAGAAAAAAAAATTATAAGTGTCAAGCTCCATTAAATTCCAAAGATAAGAATGTTCATACTGATGTGTAAAGTTGGCACAACCTGGATCTGTTCAAGTTCTCACCACCGCATGTAAACATTCAATTTTCAGGAAAGGTCGGCCACTCAGGAAAGGTGAAGTATCGGCCTTGACTTTCCGACTTAACCCCCGTGGCTCAAGTATTTGCACTGCAACTCAACAAAAACCAGAGTCAGAGACTTTCCCTATTATAATAAAAAAAATATTTATTTCTTGTATAATAATTTAATAAATAATTTCTCTAAGTGTATTCCAAGTCGGAATAAATCAAAAATAAATGCTGATCTAATTTCATAGATCAATTGTCAAAGAATATTTATCTTGAAAGGGTTAGGTAAACTTTAAGAGGAAAAACCCACAAGGGTTAACAAATTTGGAATAAAAATGGCCATATTTAAAGAAAAATACCTCTTAAAGTACCCTAAGCCTTAACAAGATGGTCCCAGTTTATAATATTTATGAGTTCATCAAAACAATTTTAATAACATCAATATATATAATATCCGTCTAAGATTTGATAGTTCTTTACTCAGACTTCTTATAATCTTTCAAACATAAATTTCATTGTTTCTATCCATGTATAAATAGACAATTCATTCATTTGTCATTTCATAAATATTCAATATTATTATAATTAGATACTCCGTAAAGTAACTGGATAATTTATGCAGCAGTGAAAGCTATACCATATTTACCTTGTCAAATATTTCAGGATTGCAAAATGTTTTATTTTTCAAGATACTAAATACTATGTGATACGAAAACTTCAACTGGTGAGTTCACTATCAAGTATTTAACTTAAATCACAATTTAATTTCTTAAGTCCAACCCACTTAATAAATCTTCCCAAATTTAGAAAAACCCTAAACTTATCCCTAAGATAATCCTGGAGAAAGTTTGATATGTATATACTGAGTAAAAGTTGCCTGAACATTTTCATACTATAATGATTGTGGAAGTGTGTTCCTTAAAGAAAAACTTCAATCAGAACTCCAATGTAAAAGAAGATAAAAATGTTTCAACATTATCAATTCATGAAGACCAATGTAACACAAAATCAACTCATGAAGACCAATGCTTCAACCTTATCAATTCATGAAGACCAATGTTTCAACATCATCAATTCATGAAGACCAATGTTTCAACATCATCAATTCATGAAGACCAATGCTTCAACATCATCAATTCATGAAGACCAATGCTTCAACATCATCAATTCATGAAGACCAATGTTACAACATTTAACCACATAGTAAAAGAATGAGAGTTGACCTTTAATTGTGATGTCACTTCCCATGACCCTTGACCTTGAAGGTCAACTTCCGGTAAATTATAATAATTTATGGATACCATTTCCTGAAAAATCAACTATCAGAAATTCAGTCTCCTGTCTTCCTAATAGGACCATTCATGGTATAAAAATGGAAAATCTACTATCAGAAATCCAGCTATCTGTTTTTCCAATAGGACCATCCATATTAAATATATTCTGGAAGTGAAAAGAGTCAACATTCAAAACAACTAAAAAAAATGAATTTCAATATTGTGATATTTAAGGTCAACATAAAATAAAAGTACATAATCTCTATGGAATGCTTTTGAAATATCATAACTTATTATGATTTCCATGACACAAGTATACTTTGTAAAATAATTCTATAAAATTAATGAAACTTCAACTGAAGTCTTTTCAGGCAAATTTTTACCTCATTAACATAATTTATGTGTTCAATTTTCTCTGCCTAATTCTTACTATAGTAAAAATAGGAATGGGGTTAAATCTTCAGGTAGAGCATAAAGAATTTACTTGCATATATAATGAACAGGAAAACCTGTTCTACCAGGTTTAACCCTTGATCTATAGTTTCAAATTTCTCTATTTAACCCTTAGACTTCTATTACCAGTATGACTATAACTCCACATCAAAAATGGAAGAAACCTATTGGTTTCACTACTTTTAATGTCTTTCTCGATTTTAACCAATGCATTTTAACCTTTCAATCATAAACATATACATATTCAGAATAACCTGTATTTCTTGGTTTTGCCACTAGAGGGCACACCACACAAATATTTCTCCAAGATTAGTATTGTAATTTTTTCAACCATGACTACAGAATGGAAATTTGGAATATATTCCCAATTTGCTCACCAGTATTTAGTTTACTCTCCTATAAATATATATATTTCAGTTCCATGACCAGAAACTCGTTCTTACAACACCATTTTTAAGACTTAACGAGATCAAATTACAGAACTGCTTACAGTGTTCCCGAGCAGACAAAATAGAATTTTCTTTCATGGAAAATGGTTCTGATATCCATTTTTAATCAGCATATACCGATTCCAAGAAATATCTTCTCCCAATTATTTTCTCTCGTCTTTGTTTTAAAATGTGAATTCATGTTAAATCAATGTTTTGCGCTAATCAATTACGTTTCAAATCCCTAGTCTACAAGACTCCAACAAGAACCTCCAGAACAAGACAAGTTTACCCTCGTGGTTCACACCTCTTTATTCTGGCCGTTAATACTTACGAAACGTCTGAAAAGGCTCACTAACCAGCGCAAAACTTGACCACAATCCTAGCCAGCTAAAGACAATCTCCGTTATTCAGTCTTCATAACAGACATTGTTATATTTATTTCGACTGTCACGAAAATCACTTATCCTTGCTCCATAATAGGACGTCCATATGCCCTTAATAATTATTCATCTTTGACGACCCATTATTATAGAAAAATGACCAAACCACGTGTACTACGGAAGCCAACTTACCGGCCCGCCACGAGGTATTTATAACATGAAATTTGTAACCGCTGCTAAATTACACCTAGAAACCACAGACGTATTTTAGTTCTGTTTATTTTTACTTGAACTCTTCCCTAATATTTACCCTATATATTTAATCAAAATTGGCATTTGGCTCGGGACCATGACCAGGATCACCCAATATTTAATAACGCCTAGCTAAACATGCTACGTGAACACGTACAGTGAAAATTTGGACTTTCCAGACCTCCAACCATGGTTGAATCAGGTAAGTATATCCTAACTCATTTCAACATGAGTAACTTTTCCATAGAAAGTCAGAAGATACACTTACCCTTTTCAACACTCTGGCTAAAAGATCCGAAGCCCGCTGTGACCGCTAGACCATACTCCAAAGTTCCCCTGTCCCGTTCCACCGCCCAACAAGGAGAGTGCCACTTGTCAATCCGGTCGCACCTTTATTGAGCCGCACGCCTTTGTGATTCCAAATTAGGGGACGTCACAGTGTTATCCACCCTGTCTCAATCCCTTCATGTATGGCCACTAGAGGCCGCTGCAATAAAAATCACTCGGCAGCATCTCTTTCAATACACAGCAAATCAATATTTGCTACAGAGCTTTCTCCTATCTGAAAAAAATTTTGATGATTAATCAGAATCACAAAAATTTTTCCCAATAAAAATTTCTTCATGTTTTCACTTTTTATAATTTCAAGGATATGGTTTTCCTCAAAAATTCAACATATTCAAGTGGCTTTTCATTTCACCATTATCAACTTTACATTTCACAATTCTTTCAAGGATATGATTTTCCTCAAAAAATTCAATACATTTGTTAGTAAATTCAACCCGACGTCGGGGTTAGTAATTACATATTTCAAAATACATTTATCCATATAATGTCAATAAATTCCAATAATTTTCAATGTCCACATTTGATCAATAAAATACATAGTCGCCATACTTTACAGGTATTTTCCTGCTTCTCTTTTCTCTACATCTTACCTCAGGCAAAGAAGTGTCCTTCTCAGATGAACTTCCTTTCTCATTAGACGATTCTGACCCACTCACATCACTATGGGAGTCATCAGCCTCCTCCACACATGTGTAAGGTTTTAAATGGTCAAAATGTTCCACTACTGTACTTCGCTTACCAACTTTTTGGATTCTATAGTTTACATCTGAGAGGATTTCTATAACTTTGTATGGACCATCAAAATGAGGTGATAACGACCAAGTCAAACCTTTTTTAGTACGTTTGATACTTCTACATACCAAATCCCCCACTTTGTATGGTTTTCCATGCACTTTCTGGTCATAGTAAGTCTTTTGCCTATGTTGAGCTGTTTTTAGGTGCTCTCTTACCTGTTTGTAGCATAATGACAATATCTCGTCCAACTGGGTCAAATAATCTTCCACTGAAAAGGAATGTACCCCATCTTGTGGTTCTCTAAGTACACTTAATGGCAAACAATTTTCTCTGCCAAAGAGAAGTCTGTTAGGGGTAAATCCTGTACTTGCCTGCACACTTGACCTATAGGCCATCATGATAAAATCTAGATGTACATCCCAGTCAATCTGGTCCTCTGCTACATAGGCTGAAAGCATTTCTCCTATAGTCTTATTTAGTCTTTCCACTAACCCATCACTTTTAGGATTGTAAGCAACAGTATGAGTTTTCTCAATGTCAAATACCTGGCATAAATATTTCATGACCTTGCCCTCCAGGTTACTTCCACAGTCCATATGTAATTGCCTGGGGCAACCGTACTTACAAACCCATTTCCTGCAAAAGATGTCAGCTATGGTTGTAGCCTCTTGGTTAGGCATAGGAAAGGCTTCACTGTACTTAGTGAAATAATCAGAAATCACTAAAATGTACTTGTTACCTGCCTGGGTTGTAGGTAGTGGTCCTTTTATGTCTATGGCCACTCGTTCCATGGGATAACCAACTGGTCTCCGAGCTAATGGAGCTCTAAATGTACGATTTCCACCTTTCCTGCTATTACATTTTTTACAACAGGATAAGTAGGAACTTACCGTTTTTCTGAGACCTATCCACCAAAATTTTTGTCTAATTTTCTCTACGGTTTTATCTATACCAAGATGGCCACCAGATTTGTTATCATGAGCTAAAAATAGAATTTTCTTATGGATTGCATGTGGAGCAATGAGTAAATACCTACTCCCTGATTCTTCCGTCCAAATTCGTTTTAATAGCCCATCCTGTAATACAATTTGGTCCCACTGAGAAAAATATAGTTTACTTCGTCTGCTACTGGTAGCAATGAGCTCTGCAGACGGTCTAACTTTAGATTTCTCCTTTAACGTGTATATGATACCTAAGTCAGAGTCAGCTTTTTGCATTTCTTTAATTTTGTCTGGAGTGTATATAGAAGGTTCTAAGGACACTGTACTCACCTTTTGAACCTCAGCAATCTCTGGTTCTGGATACCTGCTCATGGCATCAGAATTTCCATGAGATATACCACGGCGATGGGCTATTTCAAACCTGTACGGGCTTAAAATTTCTAGCCATCTGGCTATCTGACCTTGAGGTTCTTTAAAATTATATAGCCATCTTAAAGAGCCATGATCCGTGCGAAGCAAAAATTGCTTACCAAACAAATAGGTTTTGAAATATTGCACAAAATACACTACTGCTAGCAACTCCCGTCTGGTCACAGAATAATTACATTCTGCTGGGCTTAAAGTTCTGCTAGCATAAGCTATAACACGCTCTTTTCCACCTTGAATCTGAGACAAAACACTTCCTATTGACCTACCCGCTGCGTCCGTGTCCAGAATGAAAGGAAGGGAAAAATCAGGAAAAGCCAACAGAGGTGGATTACACAAAGCATATTTAAGCTTATCAAAAGCTTGCTGACATTCTTGGGACCATATAAAAGGAACTCCTTTCCTGGTAAGTCTATGTAAAGGAGCAGCAATTTCACTATATGAAGGTATAAATTTCCTGTAATATGATGTTAACCCTGTAAAACCTCTGACCTCCTTAAGATTCTTAGGTGTAGGCCAGTTTTTTACCTTTTCCACCTTCTTTGGGTCTGTAGCTATTCCATTACCAGATACTACAAAACCAAGGTACTCGATTTCCTTCTGGAAAAATGCACATTTAGACGGTTTTAGTTTGAAACCCGCTTTATGTAAAGCTCCTAACACCAAATCTAACCTATCTCTGGCCTCAGAAAACGTCTTACCGAAAGTAATGACGTCATCGAGAAAAATTAAACAGGTAGACCAGTGTAAACCAGCTAACACAAATTCCATTAACCGGCTAAATCCTGATGGTGCGTTCTTTAACCCAAAGGGAAGGACCGTAAACTCATATAGAGACGTACCTGTAGTGAATGCAGTCTTTTCTTGGTCTTTGGGGTCCATTTGATTGTTTCAGTAGCCCGATAGAAGGTCTAACTTACTGAACCAATCGTTACCCTGTAATGAATCAAGTGTCTCATCAATTCTAGGTAATGGCCATGCGTCAACTTTGGTAACTTCATTTAATTTCCTATAGTCCACACAGAACCTCCATGAACCGTCTGGTTTCTTTACCATTACTATGGGACTGGCCCAAGGACTGTTACTGGGAACTATAATTCCTTTGTCTAACATCTTGTTTATACATTTCTCAATCTCAGGTCTTATATGAGGTGAGACCCTGCGAGCTCTTTGTCTTATAGGTTTTGCATCACCAGTATCAATGGTATGAGGTAAAAGATCACAATGACCTACATCTTGGTCGTCCTTGGCAAAAACAGATTGCCATTTACACATTAAAGCTCTAAAGTCTTTCCTCTGGTGTTTATTCAACTCAGTACAATTTTTTTCATACAAATCTTGCACCAGTGGATGTAGCTGAGTAGACCTTTCTGTTGACTGCAAAGAAACATGAGCTACATGTTGGACAGGAATGGCTGTACTTACTTGTGCTCCCTTGGGGACCTGAATTGAAAAATTTCCGGGATTAAGAATTCGTAGAGGAAATTCCTTTTGACCTAAGTCAATCAGTCCTCTACCAACAATTACTCCCTCTCCAGTGTCATTTTCATTTACACAGGAGGCCTGAATCAAAGCAAGTCCCTTTCTTCTGGGTCCGGCAATCTGAGCTGAAACCAAAACTTCACTACAAGGAGGCAAATGAATGTCGTGCACTACACACACTGCCTCTTTCCAATACAACTGCTTTTCAGTTAGCACCGGTATATCTTGATTACCCAGTTTGATTTTACTATTTTGCAAGTCAATTACAGCTTGAAATCTATCCAACAGATCTGCCCCCAAAATACCTTGGTAGGAAATGTTTGCCAACAGAAACTCATGTTGAAATCTTAATTTACCAAACTGGCAACTAAATTTCACTTTCCCCACCACTGGCACTAATTCTCCATTAGCAGTCAACAATTCTGTCTTATCCGGTTGTACTTCTACATCAGGACACAATTCTAATATAGATGGATGCAATAAAGTAGAACATGCTCCTGTGTCCAGTACAAATTTTGTGGAAATTTTGTTCACTTTTCCTTCCACAAAATAAGTCACATTTCTCTTTATTTCAGGTGAACTCTTGGGTAGGGCGGCTGATCCCGGGTTTACAACCGTCCCTCCCCGTTTCCCTGTTTTAAAATTTCTCTTTTACTCAAATATTCCAGAAAGCCATCAGGTGAATCAGCCTGAAACTTAGCACAATTATATTTACAATGGCCTGGCTGATGGCAATACCAGCAGGATATACCCGACTTAGACTCTCTCTCCTCCCTTTGTGGAGTCTCCCTCTTACTTTCAGTCTTACCCTTTAACTGATCTTCCAACTCCTGGATTCTTTTCTGTAATTTCTCAACCAATTGTTTAGAATCTGATGTATTTGATTCCTTAGGAGGTTGAGAAGCATGAACTCTAGGTACAAACTTTACTTTTTCTCCTGAAACAATGCTTTCCTCTCTCATGGCAACCTTTATAGCCTCCTCCAAATTAGAGGGACCAACTCTTTTTACCTGTATACGTAATGACTGTTCCCTAATAGCCTGGATGAAATGATGTACAGTCATACTGTCCTTTGTAACCAAATCACCAGATGGAAAGGCACGAGTTACTAATCTTCTCACTCGAGAGCCCAAGTCTCTTAATTTCTCATCCTTACCTTGTTGACAGGATAAAAGCTCTTGTCTATAGCTGTCAACCAACTTATGAGCTGCAAACTGCTCAATAAGTGCTCCACATAATAAATCATAGTCAGCCCTGACATTCTCAGGTAAATCATTAGCATATTCTTGTACTTTGCCTTGTAGTACAACTAAGAGAAATATTCTCTTCATTTCATTATCCCAAGCATTGATGCCAGCGACTATTTCAAAATGCTTCAAATAATCATCAAATGTTTGCTTACCGTAGTATTTGTCCGGATTTATACTCGGTTTTTCTGCTCCTCTCCTTTCCGGTCGTCTTGCGTCTAGCAGAAAAGCAACTGGTTGGGCTGGAGAAGTTCTGAAATTAGAAAGAGGATCACCTCCCCCCGGTGTTACCATTCCATATATTGGTATTTGTCTATCCAACCCAAACCCAGTGGGGTCTGGCCAATACAAACCTTGAGGGTTAGTGGGAGGAGTCATGGGAGTTCTTAATGGGTCAAAAACTCCTTCTCCCACTGGAGTATATCCCTGTGGCATTAAAGGATCTTGTAAACCTACCAACGGTCCTTGTGCTCCAGGTGAAGGGAATGCTCCTGGAAACCCCCCAACCGGACCCCCCTGTTGAGCGGCTGATGGTAGACGGTTGTGGGGCGCCCCGAGAGCACCCCCCTCCATAGTCGGTATGCCTGCCATCCAACCAGATAAAGACAAAGAAAAATAATCAATGAACAATCACTATCACAAATATATTTTAAATTCCCTTTTCTAATAATCCTCAAATACAATATTGGGCAACTCCTGGTACTATACTGGTCCCAAGCCAAAGGGGTCCCGAACCAAAGCCAATGTAAGATTTTAAAAGTTATTTAATTTCTCACAAAAGTAAAATTTATTTAAAGTTCTTCCAAGGTCACATGACATCCCACCGCTGCCACCGTTTGTAATAACCTCATTTTTTTTTCCTCAGAGACACCATATTAATTTATCACATTTCACTGAAGAGGCTATTAACCTAAAGCGGACATACCTGTGCCGGCTCTAGGATTTTAAACTTAGATGTCAGTGACCCGTAGTGGAAGAACAATCAAGAAGATTTAAGTTGTATACAAAATAAAATTTATTACTGGAGACCTATTAGTTTACAAACTAAAACAATTAAATTTCCAATTACAATGTTGTCTTGAAGGTGACAATGACGAATGAGCATTGCCCTCACAATGAAGAATGTTAAAGAGTGAAGCCATTACAGAGTACCAAGGTCCAACGACGATCCAATCCTAATTTACAAAAAATTTAATCGGCCAAAGTATTTTAATAGATCAAAACCAAATTTAATTATTTAATTTGGAATAAAATTAGTTCTAACCTATTTATTATTCACTAAAGCTTCCCAGTTCTGAAGTGATATGTTGAATTCTGTATGAAAATCTGAATCCAAAGTATTGAGTATAATTTCCAATCTCACCGATCCAAAAATGTTCAAATGTAAAATTTCTTTTGTAAATGAGCCTGAGTTACTTAAATGTCAAAAGGGGAAGAAAAAAAATTATAAGTGTCAACCTCCATTAAATTCCAAAGATAAGAATGTTCATACTGATGTGTAAAGTTGGCACAACCTGGATCTGTTCAAGTTCTCACCACCGCATGTAAACATTCAATTTTCAGGAAAGGTCGGCCACTCAGGAAAGGTGAAGTATCGGCCTTGACTTTCCGACTTAACCCCCGTGGCTCAAGTATTTGCACTGCAACTCAACAAAAACCAGAGTCAGAGACTTTCCCTATTATAATAAAAAAAATATTTATTTCTTGTATAATAATTTAATAAATAATTTCTCTAAGTGTATTCCAAGTCGGAATAAATCAAAAATAAATGCTGATCTAATTTCATAGATCAATTGTCAAAGAATATTTATCTTGAAAGGGTTAGGTAAACTTTAAGAGGAAAAACCCACAAGGGTTAACAAATTTGGAATAAAAATGGCCATATTTAAAGAAAAATACCTCTTAAAGTACCCTAAGCCTTAACAAGATGGTCCCAGTTTATAATATTTATGAGTTCATCAAAACAATTTTAATAACATCAATATATATAATTTCCGTCTAAGATTTGATAGTTCTTTACTCAGACTTCTTATAATCTTTCAAACATAAATTTCATTGTTTCTATCCATGTATAAATAGACAATTCATTCATTTGTCATTTCATAAATATTCAATATTATTATAATTAGATACCCCGTAAAGTAACTGGATAATTTATGCAGCAGTGAAAGCTATACCATATTTACCTTGTCAAATATTTCAGGATTGCAAAATGTTTTATTTTTCAAGATACTAAATACTATGTGATACGAAAACTTCAACTGGTGAGTTCACTATCAAGTATTTAACTTAAATCACAATTTAATTTCTTAAGTCCAACCCACTTAATAAATCTTCCCAAATTTAGAAAAACCCTAAACTTATCCCTAAGATAATCCTGGAGAAAGTTTGATATGTATATACTGAGTAAAAGTTGCCTGAACATTTTCATACTATAATCATTGTGGAAGTGTGTTCCTTAAAGAAAAACTTCAATCAGAACTCCAATGTAAAAGAAGATAAAAATGTTTCAACATTATCAATTCATGAAGACCAATGTAACACAAAATCAACTCATGAAGACCAATGCTTCAACCTTATCAATTCATGAAGACCAATGTTTCAACATCATCAATTCATGAAGACCAATGTTTCAACATCATCAATTCATGAAGACCAATGCTTCAACATCATCAATTCATGAAGACCAATGCTTCAACATCATCAATTCATGAAGACCAATGTTACAACATTTAACCACATAGTAAAAGAATGAGAGTTGACCTTTAATTGTGATGTCACTTCCCATGACCCTTGACCTTGAAGGTCAACTTCCGGTAAATTATAATAATTTATGGATACCATTTCCTGAAAAATCAACTATGAGAAATTCAGTCTCCTGTCTTCCTAATAGGACCATTCATGGTATAAAAATGGAAAATCTACTATCAGAAATCCAGCTATCTGTTTTTCCAATAGGACCATCCATATTAAATATATTCTGGAAGTGAAAAGAGTCAACATTCAAAACAACTAAAAAAAAATGAATTTCAATATTGTGATATTTAAGGTCAACATAAAATAAAAGTACATAATCTCTATGGAATGATTTTGAAATATCATAACTTATTATGATTTCCATGACACAAGTATACTTTGTAAAATGATTCTATAAAATTAATGAAACTTCAACTGAAGTCTTTTCAGGCAAATTTTTACCTCATTAACATAATTTATGTGTTCAATTTTCTCTGCCTAATTCTTACTATAGTAAAAATAGGAATGGGGTTAAATCTTCAGGTAGAGCATAAAGAATTTACTTGCATATATAATGAACAGGAAAACCTGTTCTACCAGGTTTAACCCTTGATCTATAGTTTCAAATTTCTCTATTTAACCCTTAGACTTCTATTACCAGTATGACTATAACTCCACATCAAAAATGGAAGAAACCTATTGGTTTCACTACTTTTAATGTCTTTCTCGATTTTAACCAATGCATTTTAACCTTTCAATCATAAACATATACATATTCAGAATAACCTGTATTTCTTGGTTTTGCCACTAGAGGGCACACCACACAAATATTTCTCCAAGATTAGTATTGTAATTTTTTCAACCATGACTACAGAATGGAAATTTGGAATATATTCCCAATTTGCTCACCAGTATTTAGTTTACTCTCCTATAAATATATATATTTCAGTTCCATGACCAGAAACTCGTTCTTACAACACCATTTTTAAGACTTAACGAGATCAAATTACAGAACTGCTTACAGTGTTCCCGAGCAGACAAAATAGAATTTTCTTTCATGGAAAATGGTTCTGATATCCATTTTTAATCAGCATATACCGATTCCAAGAAATATCTTCTCCCAATTATTTTCTCTCGTCTTTGTTTTAAAATGTGAATTCATGTTAAATCAATGTTTTGCGCTAATCAATTACGTTTCAAATCCCTAGTCTACAAGACTCCAACAAGAACCTCCAGAACAAGACAAGTTTACCCTCGTGGTTCACACCTCTTTATTCTGGCCGTTAATACTTACGAAACGTCTGAAAAGGCTCACTAACCAGCGCAAAACTTGACCACAATCCTAGCCAGCTAAAGACAATCTCCGTTATTCAGTCTTCATAACAGACATTGTTATATTTATTTCGACTGTCACGAAAATCACTTATCCTTGCTCCATAATAGGACGTCCATATGCCCTTAATAATTATTCATCTTTGACGACCCATTATTATAGAAAAATGACCAAACCACGTGTACTACGGAAGCCAACTTACCGGCCCGCCACGAGGTATTTATAACATGAAATTTGTAACCGCTGCTAAATTACACCTAGAAACCACAGACGTATTTTAGTTCTGTTTATTTTTACTTGAACTCTTCCCTAATATTTACCCTATATATTTAATCAAAATTGGCATTTGGCTCGGGACCATGACCAGGATCACCCAATATTTAATAACGCCTAGCTAAACATGCTACGTGAACACGTACAGTGAAAATTTGGACTTTCCAGACCTCCAACCATGGTTGAATCAGGTAAGTATATCCTAACTCATTTCAACATGAGTAACTTTTCCATAGAGAGTCAGAAGATACACTTACCCTTTTCAACACTCTGGCTAAAAGATCCGAAGCCCACTGTGACCGCTAGACCATACTCCAAAGTTCCACTGTCCCGTTCCACTGCCCAACAAGGAGAGTGCCACTTGTCAATCCGGTCGCACCTTTATTGAGGTCTTGGACCAGTAACCTCTCAAGGTCAGGTCAACTGATCCATAACTTTTGATCGAGTACTGAATACTGTGCCTGTGTGTACTGGATATTAATATCACAGGAGTTGAGCATCCCAAATTAAGTCCCATCACAATTTTGGATATGAAAATACTTATTAACTGTGAGTTTATGAAAGGCATTGCTGCACAAGAAATATTTTAAATCATTTGATAACTTTATGTATTTTTGGAGACAAATTTGGCGCGGGACAGTCAATCATGGAGGTAAGGTACATAAACGCACGTGTAAAAAAAAATCTAATCACATGACCCCCTATTTTTTTGGTTTCAAATTGTTGCTATCGGAATAAACTTGAAATAGAATGCAAAGAAAGTTGTGATTTTACGTTTGAAATTGGAGAAATAAGCCAGCAAATGTCACTGTTTTAACATGTAAATGCATTAGGCCTAGGTTACTGGTCCAAGACCTATACTCCAATATACAGCCCTGTGAGCCTGCATGTTTTTCTGTACATACACCCAAACCAAATGTCATTTTTCACCATTTATTCACATTTGCTAGGTACACCAGTGGTGTGAAGAAGAATTGGCATATTTGTTGGCCACTTCAAAGCCAAATACAATTGGGTGTAAAATATGGCAGGGTGGACCTGACCCAGCCACATCCCCATATGGAAGAAAACGTATTAAGTACCCCGGCATGCCTTCAAGAATGGAATATGTTCATAGGATTGCTTTCAAATTACAGCACAAGACTTTTGAAATTACATCAACTTTAGAAGTTAGTCATTTGTGCCATAATGCTCGATGTATTGAGCCCAGTCACCTTGTGCTGGAAAGTCATGACACCAATCAGTCCAGGCTTAGTTGCAGAGTTCAAAAACACTGCACAGGGGCACACACACCCCATTGTATTTTTTAACTCTGGTAAGTGTACATATTACACCAACAGTTATTTTTCTCTCTCTCTTTTTTTTTTTTTTTTTGCTTTGTTTGCTTGCTGCCCAATTGTTCATTTCCATTTAATGACTGTTGAGCGTGTACAATAATTGTGGTCAGATATATGTCCAAGTCCAATATTTGGTTCATCCCTGTCGGCCATACCTTTACTATAACATTGTTTTTTATCCTTTTTGTTTAATGCATGCTGCTTAAATTTTTTATTTCGTGTACCAGCCCTTTTGGATTTGAACTTTGCCGTCTTTTGTCGGTTTTGTTCACGCAACAATTGTTCATCTTGTTTTTGCAGTTGTTTAACCACACTAGAATTGGGGGTCAGTGGGGCATCAAAAGCTTTGCTCAGGGCTAATAAAGATTTCCCAGGCTTATTGTTGACAGAATGTATAGCAGCGTGAACTCGGCCAGGCATGTTACGCCTGTATGTCACATTTTTAGGCACTGCTTTACTGACCGCCCTGTTTGTGGCTTCAACCTTGTTGGATGTCCTGTTCATGTAAGTTTTATCAACTGCCTTGTGGCCAAGGCGCATGTTTATAATGTCCCGCAACAGTGTAATATCCTCATCTGTGGGGTTTATAACTGGACCAGCTTCTTTTTCAGGCAGGAATGGTCTTGTCCATGTGCACTTTGCAGTGCCAGCACAAACAAATGAATGTTTTTTGCAAAGTTTATGGTATCCCTGGTAGCATTCAATAATTGCATCTGCAACAAAGCTTAATTTTTTCTTCATTACAGGAATATCATCCCCATAATTTTCAAATGCTGCATTGTACTCAGCCTGGCAGCGATTTCCAATGTCATCAGATAGTCTGTTTTGTACAACACCACTGGTCCCCAACAGTTGCTTAGAAAATTTGGCATTGCGTATTGCATTTTCTAAAGTCCTGTTTAAATGCCTTGTGCATCTCTGTACTTTTATTTTAGTTTCACCTTGTTGTATGTTCACTACATTAGCATTGGCATTGGAGTCCCCATCTAATGTAATGTGTCCAACAGTATGGCCACCATCATTTAACTGTTGTATACACTCAGTCACATACAGGCCTTCATTGCCAATGGTGGCACCTGGTGGCAAGTTTGCAGAACAGTTGACATCATGTTTTGCTGGCCCATGCTTGCAGGTACACAGTTTATTGTATGTTCCAACAGCCACAATTTTTTTTCTGGCCAGTTTCATTCTCTGAAACCACATACGTTGCTTGTGATGCTGCTTGATAGGGAGTGCGCCCCCTCGCAGACTGTAGGCGATTGTTGTAGGTACAGTCCCCTTCAATGTTGATGGGGCTGGCAGGGTCCAGTCCTTTCTTAACATTTAAATCTTTCAGTTCCTCCATAGTTTTTTTCATATCTTTCATGTTTTCTTTCACAATTTTTTTATTTACTTTATTTGCTTGATATTGTAGTCCAGCTTTTGAGGGTGGGATACAATTGACAGCAAGGAGCAGATCTCTGAAACAACTTCCAGATATTGAGTTCCTTGAAAGCGCTATCTGTAGACTTACGTTAGGTGCAGCTGGTCGCCGTCCGCATTGCCCTGGTTTGGTAGGGATCTCTTCATATAAGGTATGTAAACCGGTATTGTATGAGCATATTTGGCACTGCAGTGCCATGCGCCAGCATATTCCGCGTTTCTCACATGAGTGCCATTGTAATGTACCTGTACATGGTGTGGCAATACCGGCATTTGGTAGAGAGCGACCGGCATGTGCGGACTCTGCAGTGCAAGTCTGTACATGTAGTGCATGATCTCGTATTGCCCGGTTCCATAAATCTGCAGTCTTCTGTAGGTGCAGGAAAGCATATGTGTAGATGTCCGGATTTTCTACATCACCACCTTCATTGTATTCGTCATAAAAGTCATGGAAAGTGGAACGACCAGGCCGTAGAACTTTGCAGCCCAACAGTGGCTCGCCCTTGTGATTTCTCATTACAAGTTTTCCATCTAATGTCTCATTGACACAGGCATCATATAATTCAGCATCCAGTCTGGAAATGGTTTGGGCAGCAGCAGAAGCATTATTATTTTGTGACTGCCATTGTGGAGTATGTGTGTTTCCATGTTTAAAGCCAGATTTCATGAGTCTCTTTTTGCCCCTCATGGTAACACATACAGCAGCACTGATTTTACCTCAAATTTGGCAAAACGCAACTTATGTCAGACAAGAACAAGTTCAGAATGGACAGATTAGCTGTTACTGACAAACTTATCTGATTGGTCAATTGGAATACTGCACCAGACTGGTGGGAGGGCCCACAACTCAGTTAATTCCAATACACTTGTGATGCTGCCTGCACTGGGGGATGTGAGAGATCAAAGTATACTCTGTATATCACATCCTGTATATTTCAGCCAGCCAGATTGTGGGTTCCAGCTGTTAGGATACCCTGGGAAATGACTGGTTTGAACTTTATTATAGTGGATAAACTGCTTACTTTTCTCTGGCAGTCAAATTTTGTTTGGTTTCTACCTTTTCCCCCTTAGTTATCATTAGAAAGTACACAAAATTCAGTTCTGACCACTCTCCACAGGGGGTCATTGCAGGTACCACCCAGCCAGGTGTGTTTTTTATGACAAAAAATATTTGCCAATACCAGTAAATAACTACCATTGCCTTCCAGTTTGTATTAAATACATACTTTTGTAGTATTTCATATGACATGTTGATGTCAACACAATGTGCCAATCTGCACTGTGTATTGGAATTGGGAAGGTAGTACACACAAATGCCAGAGCTCTTGTTTCATACAATAAAACAACTTTAACACCCAACCATTTCAGTTTTGTTCAAGCAACAGATTGTACTTTATGATGACAAAAAATAAAGCTTGTACATGCAAATCACTGTATATATAGGTCTTGGACCAGTAACCTCTCAAGGTCAGGTCAACTGATCCATAACTTTTGATCGAGTACTGAATACTGTGCCTGTGTGTACTGGATATTAATATCACAGGAGTTGAGCATCCCAAATTAAGTCCCATCACAATTTTGGATATGAAAATACTTATTAACTGTGAGTTTATGAAAGGCATTGCTGCACAAGAAATATTTTAAATCATTTGATAACTTTATGTATTTTTGGAGACAAATTTGGCGCGGGACAGTCAATCATGGAGGTAAGGTACATAAACGCACGTGTAAAAAAAAAATTTAATCACATGACCCCCTATTTTTTTGGTTTCAAATTGTTGCTATCGGAATAAACTTGAAATAGAATGCAAAGAAAGTTGTGATTTTACGTTTGAAATTGGAGAAATAAGCCAGCAAATGTCACTGTTTTAACATGTAAATGCATTAGGCCTAGGTTACTGGTCCAAGACCTTGAGCCGCACGCCTTTGTGATTCCAAATTAGGGGACGTCACAGTGTTATCCACCCTGTCTCAATCCCTTCATGTATAGCCACTAGAGGCCGCTGCAATAAAAATCACTCGGCAGCATCTCTTTCAATACACAGCAAATCAATATTTGCTACATGTCAACAATGATGTTGCAGTTTTTTATTTTGGTGTCGATTTGACTGCTGTCACCGTTGACATAGGCACTTCATGGACCTCTGCACCAGAGATATCATTGTACATTTGCAGGTTGTACGCAAGGAGTTGTTTTCCCACGACCACGTGTTTCTCTTTGTATGACCAAGACAATGGGTTACATGACAGACAAGCACACCTCCTATATGCTAATTTTTGAACTACAATGGGCCTGAACAAAAAATGTCATGGATTCGCACGATTAAATCTGAGCAAGCGGCACGAGATCCATACAAGTTTAAATTTAAAGCCTGCGCGTTTTTCAGCACTCGGACCGGCGTTGAAATACGTTGAACAAAAATCGACACTGGCAATTTCAACACTCGCACGACACTTGGGTTAGCCCTCAGTCGCCTGGCCGGCTTGTCAATGTG
>CAXHWN010002534.1:0-35481 GCA_964020975.1 Hermodice carunculata
ATATATGCGGAGGTTATCTAATACACACAGCTTAAGTGGGCCCCTTCTTTCTATTGTGTATAACTTGAATGATCTGTCTGCAGTGAAAAAATTTACATTATGACCATACTGCACAACAGAAAACTTGACTTATTGATTGATGTGTGGCCGTTTGAAACTGAATCTTGAGTTTATCAATATCAATATAAGTACATGTATTGGTCACAGTGTGTTGCGTTTAATTTGGTTTCATCATTGCCAATTACCACTTTAATTTTCTGCTCATAATAAGACATCTGTTATTCTGAGATTATAGTAACAGGAGCAATAGTGCCGCATCTTCCCTGTCGTTCTGACCCCAAAAAACACAACTCAGTCTCTCTATCCTCCATAGACGATCTAGTCACTGTCTATGTCTAAGTCTATAAATAAATCAAGATATTGTCACATCTGACTCAGAATTTTGAGACATAAGGGCTGCAACAGCCAAATGGATTTATAAACGGGTTATCACAAGGAAATAATCAGGCTTGTAACGCAGCCTTAAATTCCAGGACAGGCTTTTTATTGTGATGGCGACTGCCTCCGGTTGCCTAGTATTTGGTAAAGACAAAACCCACTTGAATTTAACGAATGCATGAAAGTGAAATATCAGCAAATACACAGATACAGTGTACATACTGTGTGAAAAGTTCTTGCCTATAATGGTAAGTCTTAGAAAATTTATTTGAACTAGTGTATGAACAGAATTCAATTTTAAAGTGACCAAGAGAAAAGGAGTCCATATATATATATATATATATATATATATATATATATATATATATATATATATATATATATATATATATATATATATATATATATATATATATATATATAAGTCATTCCAAAATAAATTGTCCATTCCATTCGGACAATTTTGCCCCATCATCATATCTCCAGTTCTACTCGTGGTAGAAGCACCAAATTTTCACAGTGTGTGGGGATGGGTTATGGTAGTAAATTGGCACAATTTTATCAATACTACTTTACTCATAATTGGGTTATGGCATTATGAATATTAATAAATTCTCAGGAATTTAGGCAATTTCCTGGGATTTTAGGCAATATCCTGGGAATTTAGCCAATTTCCTGAGAATATAAGCGAGTTCCTAGGAACATATTATGCCAGCCCTGGGAATTTAACAGAAGTCCCAGGAACATAGTGGCAAGTTCCTGGGAATATAATGGCAACTTCCTGGGAACATAACTAAAATCCCTGGAATATATTACTCAAGTCCCAGGAACATGGAGGTCAGCTCCTAGGAACGCTATTCAAGTCCCAGGAATTCAGAGAAAATTGCTGATACATGTAATATTAGGAATGATTGTGGAAATAGTCTAGTGTAAAAATTCAAAATATACATCATACACAAATTACCGCATGGTACTTTAGGTTGAAAAAAATTAGGAAAAAAAGGATAAACAAACAAAAAACATATACATTGATACAAAAGAACCTTAACAGCATGCATATGGAAAAATAATGGTAATTTCAAAGCCTATAGGGTTTAAATCATCTGTAATAAATCTGTATGCCAAATCTATGTTTATAACGATTATGACGCATTTCAATAGTCACATCCTAAAATGGTATGACCTTCAACTAGGCCTTGAGATACAAAAAAATTGAAACTAGAAAAGATGATTTGCTACATAGCAAATCAGTTTGTGTGTCTTCAAAGTATAATGGTATGGCAATGTACAAGTATTCCATAACTGAGGAGTAGAAGTTGGAATGGCATCTCCATCTATTAAGGCTTTGAAGTTATTAAAGATTTAAAATTTCTAATGGTGCTACTTAGCACAATTTAAATTGCTACAACTTGCAATGGTCAACAACCCCATAGTTAAAGTTGGAATGACATCTCTTTCTATTATAATGTTGAAGATATTCAAGATTGAAAATTTCGAGTACTGCTGATTAGCATAATATAAATTGCTACAACTTTTGCTTTAGATTCATTACATGTGCAATGGTTGATAACCCCCTAATAGAAGTTGAAATGGAATCTCTATCTGTAATAGTTTTGAAAATATTCAAGTTTTGACATTTCAAAAGCTGCTAATTAGCATAATTTAAATCTCCACATATTTTGTTTTAGATCCATTACATGTGCAATGGTCAATAACCCACTCGGACAAGTTGAAATCACATCTCTATCCATAATAGTTTTGAAGCTATTCAAGATTTAAAGTTTCAAATGCTACTAATTAGCATTAATTAAATTGGTACAACTTTTGTCATTAGATGCTCAATGGTCAATAATCCCCTGGTAAAAGTTGGAATGGCATCGCTATCTATTATACTTTTGAAGATATTCAAGATTTAAAATTTCAAATGCCCCTAATTTGCATAATTTTGAACATCTTTATTCCCCTGTATAAAAAAGGCCCAACTTTTTGTACAGAGATACAATCATGCCAAGTTTGGAGTTTCTATGTATAATAGTGCCAGAGAAAAGTGTTGGGACAAATTCACTGGTAAAGAAAGAAAGAAAGAAAGAAAGAAAGAAAGAAAGAAAGAAAGAAAGAAAGAAAGAAAGAAAGAAAGAAAGAAAGAGAGAAAGAAGGAAAGAAAGAAAGAAAGAAAGAAAGAGAGAAAGAAAGAAAGAAAGAAAGAAGGAAGGAAAGAAAGAAAGAGAGAAAGAAAGAAAGAAGGAAAGAGAGAGAGAAAGAAAGAAAGAAAGAAAGAAAGAAAGAAAGAAAGAAAGAAAGAGAAAGAAAGAAAGAAAGAAAGAAAGAAAGAAAGAAAGAAAGAAAGAAAGAAAGAAAGAAAGAAAGAAAGAAAGAAGAAAGAAAGAAAGAAAGAAAGAAAGAAAGAAAGAAAAAAAAAATTCTATGAAAAGTCAAATTGAACATATTAAGTTCTGGAACTGTAATTATGGTCATGATTGAAAAAAAAGATGTCATAGATAAAATGAAAGAGTGATGGTAGGCAGACATCCTCCCTCATTAAGTACATCTATGAACTCTGAAAGGGAGTTTGAATGGATATATATGTATTGCAAAGTTCCTTCCCGTATGCATAGAGGTAATCATGCAAGCAGGCTGCAAAGAGGCAGAGCAACATGTCATTTAGTGTGTGTGTGTGTGTGTGTGTGTGTGTGTGTGTGTGTGTGTGTGTGTGTGTGTGTCGGGGGGGGGATGGGTATTTCTTTATTAGCAACATGCTGGCACACTGGAGTGATGTGTTTCCAAGCCACTGAACTGTAGGCCCTTTTTTCTGTGTTTCAGATCATCATATATATTCATACTGGCCATTATGTTGGAATATTCCTATTTTCTGTACTCTGTTATGGCAAAATTATTTCCTGTGCTGGTGTACTGTGACACCCCCCTCCCTCCTTCCTTTCCCTGGGTGCAGTCTATCCAGTATATCTGAGTCCCACTTGTGATCATTTACTACAAGTTGAGCCACTGCATAAACAGGCCCACCACTGTAAATTGTAAATTGTAAATTTGGTCATTGGTTGTGTTGTTATATTGTGTTGACAGAGCCAGTCAAAAGCTACCTCAAGCTGGTAATGGGGGGCCAATGCAGCTTGTAGGAGATGGAATACTGTGCATGATCATGGACTAAAATGAAAACCATGTGGCATGAGGTGTGGATGGAGTCATCAAAACAACCCTATACAAATTACTGTCTCAATTATCAGCACTTATGTTGTAACTAATTACAATGCATACATCAAACACATCCTGGTCAGAGACCAAGATTCAAGAGTTTCAACATTTTTTGACCACATATTTTTCTGGTTTGATTTACATGCTGCATATGCATGTATTTCTCTTAAACAGACTCATAAAACTGGTAACCCAGGTTGTTCAAACTAAGCTGGCTCATATTACATTTTACCCTCTGCTTCCAGGGCAGTGCTGACCACTCAGCCTTGTGCTCAATACAATATGCAATGCGATTTATATTGCTCACTTGGGTTAAGTTTGGGGTGCCCACAACTTTGTGGCTAGTGTCATGCACTTTAAAACATTATAAACACCCTGTAACCCCACCCCCACCCCCTCCCAAGTTCAACAGGGATAAAGGCTGTGCAAGTCCTGGTCTCAGAGGTACAGTAGAACCTGCAATTTAAGACTACTATTGGGAGGGACCACCTGACTTATAACCACATTTCTGACGGCACAACAGTCTAACTTGTCTGCAAATTTACCTGCAATTTAAGACCACCTGATGCATGTGACCACTTTAGGTTGGCATAAGGGGTGGTCTTGTACTGTAATATTCAGCAGACAACTTTTTGTATGGTTGCCTGCTTAGCTGTATGTCAGGCCATTTGTGTGGCTGGTGGCCTGTCAGTGGGCCCCAGTCATGCAATCAGTCAAAAGCCCTAGGTCTGCTAAACAGGCAATTTATATGGCATTAATATGTACTGTAAATACTCTGTCTTGATGGAAAAGAGGACCCTGGCAACAATGACTTTGGCTGGACACAGCTGGAGTCCACCCACTCACTCTAGTATGATGTAATCAATGAAATGACTAACTTTGCTCCTAGCAGGGAGCTGCTCTGAAGTGTCACCCATGGGTGCACATATGCTCACTCCACAGGCTGCCAAATTAAAAGCTCTGATCAGTTTAAAAAACAAGTTCCACTGGAAAATAAGATAATCAGACATGCTGATAAACAGCTGAATGGGGCAAAAAAGCATTGTTGATGGCTCCTGGACCTGGTCACGGTACCAAGTGGTATGAGGGGAGGGATAGCATATTGACCAGTGATAGATGGGTGAATGTAAACATGGACCCATTAACAAGAATAGGTCTATGGTGTAAAATAGGGTTAATTTGGCTTGTTGATATCTGGTCTGAAGGGAGGTCCATGATCATTCTCAATAGCATCTCCCTTAAATAATTGGTTGAAGCATATTTTACTGAAAAACAATAATGTTTAAAATAAAAGCAAAGTTTAACACAATTGGTCATTTATCACACTTTGCCTAATTATAATCATGTGCTTTGCTAAGCTGTTGTCTGCTTAGGGGACCTAGGACCTTTGATTGGTAGACTGGGGTGCTCATGCCCTCACAGGCCACCAGCCAGATAAAAAAAATACCCTGATATCCAGTGAGCTAATTATAACTATAAGCAGGTAAGCTTTAGGAGGCAAGCAACGTTGTGACAAAAAATAAATATAGCTGCATGCATATACAGCCATTTTGACATGAGACTCATGCAGCATTCATGGTTTCACTTTGAACAAAATAATGATCATTTGGAATTTTTAACACATATATGTCATTTTGACTATAACACGGGTTGAGATTATTTTTTTCTCACCTGTTTGACAGGGCACAAAGGGGTTAAGTTTCACCCGTCCAAATTTGGTTTTACCTGTACCCTGCAAAAGTCCGCAGGTTGTGAAGTAGCACAGTTGTCTTTCACTAAGTGACACTATGTCACTCAGTTACAAGTAAATACCACACAAAACATGCCACTTAAAATTGTGTTTGACTAAAGTTAATCTTTTAATCTTTGACTTACTCAATAAGGGCCTTTGAAATGTTTTAAAGATATGATCCTGTGTGTAACATTACAATGTAGGCCTATGGGAAACCCAGTACATGTAGTAGAGTGCAACGTACTTTTCCCTTGTAATGTTTTTAGGGACCATCCCTTCTGCCAGCCTAAAGTGGTCACATATATATACATGTGACAGGTGGTCTTAAATTACAGGTAAATCTACAAAGAAGTTAGAATGTTGTGCTATCAGAAATGTAGTTACAATACAAGTCAGGTGGTCCCTCACAACAGTGGTCCTAAATTGCAGGTTCTATTGTAACTCTGAGACCAGGACTTGCACCGTCTTGGTACCAGTTGAACTTGGGATGGGGAGGTTAACAGGGGGTTCAAAATGTTTTAAAGTACTTGGCACTAGCCATAAAGTTGTGGGCACCCCAAAGTTAACCCAGGTGAGCAATATAAATCATTGCATCACCTCTCCTATAGAATACAAGACTGAGTAGTCAGCACAGGCCCTGGAAGCAGAGGGTAAAATGTGCTGGGTGCCAGCTCATTTTGAACATGCACCCCGAGTTAACAGTCTTAAGAGTTTGTTTAAGGGCAATACACTGTGTATGAACAAGGGGTACTTTATTGTACATTCACCACTGTACATTCACCAATGTTACAGTGGTATGGTACATAGACATATATATAAATAACAAAAACAGAAATGATCAATTATGCTTAACTACAATGTCTAAAGAGACTAAACAAGTTTAGGACATAGCATAAATAAAGATACATGCGTGTGCAGCATGCAAGTCAAAGTTCAAACCAGAAAAATATGTAGTCTCAGATTTTGTTTGTCAATAAAGTGTTGAAAATCTTGGTCTCTGACCAGAATGTATCAGTTACAACATATATACTGCTGATAATTGAGACAGTAATTTACATAGGGTTGTTTTGATGACTCCAACCACACCTCATCCCACATGGTTTTCAATTTAGTCTATGATTATGCATAGTATACCATCCCCTACTAGCTGCATTGGCACCCCCACCCCCCACCCCCCCACCCCCATCACCAGGTTGAGGCAGCTTTTTGACTAGCTCTATCAACACAATAAAACAACACAACCAATGACCCAATTTACCATTTACACCTCCATGCAATTAACAGTGGTTGGCCTGTTTATGCAGTGGCCCCACTTGTAGTAAAAGATCACAAGTGGGACTCAGATATGCTGGATAGACTGTACCCAGGAAAAGGGAGGAGGGGGTGGGTCCCAGTACAGGAAATAATTTTGCCGTATCAAAGTACACAAAATAGAAATATTCCAACATAATGGCCAGTATGAATATATATGATGATCAGAAATACAGAAAAAAGAGGGCCTCCAGTTCCCTGGCATTGGAAACACATTACCCCAGTGTGCCAGCATGGTGCTAGTAAGGAAATACCCTTACCCTCCCCCCCCCCACACACACACTAAATGACAAGTTACTCTGCCTCTCAGCAGCTGGCAGGCATGACTACCTCTATGCGTGCAAGAAGGAACTTTGCAATACATCCATTCAAACTCCCTTTCAGAGTTCAAAGATGTACTTAATGAGTGAGGATATCTGTCTATCATCACTCATTCATTACATCTATGACATCTTTTTTTTCTTCAATCATGACCATAATAACAGTTCTAGAACTTAATATGTTCAGTTTGTTTTCTTTCTTTCTTTCTTTCATTCTTTCTTTCTTTCTTTCTTCCTTCATTTCTTTCTTTCTTTCTTTCCTTCTTTCTTTCTTTCTTTCTTTTTCTTTCCTTCTCTCTTTCACTCTCATTCTCTCTCTATCTCTTTGTTGCTTTATGACCAAATTTGTCTGGAGTTTTTCTGACACTATTAATCTGAAAACCGCCAAACTGGCATGGTGACTGACCTATTGTGAAAATGTGTATATCTTTTCGAATAGTCATGACGTTTATAATCATGCAAATAAAGGGCTATTAAAATTTTAAGAGCTCCATATCTTTCAAACTATTGCAGATAGAATCAGAATTCCAATGTGCATCTGCAGGTTAGTGACAACTGCCAAAAATAATAATGGACAGTAAATGAAAGATGTAGAATTTTAAATTATGCTAATTAGGACTATGGAAAATTTAAAAGCTGAATATCTTCTCTACTATTTACACGTGTACATACTGTCATTCCAACTTCAATTTATATTTTTGTGGCAATTTAAGCCACATCCAATGAACCACAGACCAAAGTTGTAAGATTTGCAAATAAGGTGAATGTGTAAAACTTAAATCTTGAATAGCTTCAGAACTAAGGGGCACTTACAGGCCACCAGACACAAAATGACCTCAGAGTCAGCTAAGCAGGCACCCACATAAAAAGTTGCCTTCTGAATAATATTACAGTACATAGTACCTGCTGTTTAGACCACCTTATCAGGCAACAAAAAGTGGTCACATATACATGTAACAGGTTGTCTTACATTGCAGGTAGATCTACAAAGAAGTTAGACTGTTGTGCCATCAGAAATGTGGTCACACAACAGTGGTCTTAAATTGCATGTGAACTGTATCTCTGAGACCAGAACTTGCACAGTCTTGTCCCAGTTGAACTTGGGAGGGGGTTTGCAGGATGTTTAAAATGTTTTAAAGTGCCTGGCACTGGCTACAAAGTTGTGGGCACCCCAAAGTTGACCCAGGTGAGCAATATAAATCACTTCATCACATCATGGACATATACACAAGGTCGTTTATATGTCCATGATCACATCCTGCATAGAGTACAAGACTGAGTGGCCAGCACTGGCCCTTTAAGCAGAGTGTAAATTGTGCTGGGTGCCAGCTAATTTGAACACACTGAGTTAACAGTCTTTAGAGTCTGTTTAAGGGCAAAACATGCATGTGCAGCATGTACATCAAACCAGAAAAAATATGTGGTCTTGGATTTTTTTCCCATCCCCTACTAACTGCATTGACACCCCCCCCCCCCCCCCCATTACCAGGTTAAGGCAGCTTTTGACTGGCTCTGTGAACACTATATAACAACACAACCAATGACCCAATTTACCATTTACACCTCCATGCAATTAACAGTTGTTGGCCTGTTTATCCAGTGGCCCAAATTGTAGTGAAAGATCACAAGTGGGACTCCGATATACTGCCATATACTGGATAGACTGCACCCAGGGAAAGGGAGGAGGGAGGGGGATGTCACAGTACACCAGCACAGGAAATAGTTTTGCCATAACAAAGTTCAGAAAATAGGAATATTCCAACATAATGGCCAGTATGAACATATATGATCAGAAATACAGAAAAAAAGAGGGCCTCCAGCTCACTGGCATGGGAAACACATTACCCCAGTATGACGGCGCTAGTAAGCAAATACCCTTCACCCCCCCCCCCAACACACACACTTGATGACATACTGCTCTGCCTCTCAGCAGCCTGCATACATGACTACCTCTATGCACACCAGAAGAAACTTTGCAATATATCCAGTCAAACTCCCTTTAAAAGTTCATAGATGTACTTAATGAGTGAGGATATCTGTCTTTCATCACTCTTTCAGTACGTCCATGACATTTTTTTTTTCTTAATCATGATCATAATTATAGTTCTAGAACTTCAACGTGTTCACTATGACTAAATCATAGAATTTGCTTTTCCAATCTCTCTCTCTCTCTCTCTCTCTCTCTCTCTCTCTCTCTCAACCATATATGTCTAGAGTTTCTTTCAAACACTATTATTCTGAAAATCACTCAACTTGCCATTGTGACTGACCTCCTGCTCACCTGATTGATAGTGTCTGGCCAATTAACCTAGCAAACAAGGTGCCAAAAAAAAAAAAAAGAAAAGAAAAGAAAAGAAAAGACACCGCCCCCCCCCCCCGCCGCCAAACAAAGCAGTCCGCAGTGAGTTGCAAAGTAGGTTAAATTAGAAGTTACGACACGTTTTCATTGGGGAGGGGGGGGGGCGGTCTGGACGCTGGTACAAATAATAGTTATGCCCTAGTACAAGGTAGAGAAAATGAGAAAATGTACAAACAATGGTTGCTATGAAGTACAGAAATTAAAAAGGATTCTAGTTTGTGCGTAAAGCAAATAAAAATGCCCAGGACGCTAGTACGGAGAGCCCCTTACCTCCCGCCCTCACTCCTTTTCAAGTACCCGGGAAAGAACCTGGGGCAATGTCATAATTTCACCATTATTTTACCCATCTAATCTATGCCACTTGTTTCCATATGGCATTCACTTTTGCCTACAGGGGTATTTCGTGATTTGGAATGGTTTAAATGTGATGCCCGTGTCTAACCAATGAGGCCAAAAAATATAGGCTCCTTGGTCTTACCAATGTCATGTCATGGAGAACAGAAACTCGAGAGGAGGGAAGTCTCTGGGTTTCAAACAACTTTGTTTGGAATAAAAAGTGTGATAATCCAATTAATTGGTGTTTTTGCTTTGATCTTACTTGATGGGTCGAGCCATTACTGAGATCGTTATCAGCGGCCGACTTTGCCCTCCTTGGTCTAACTGTTGCAGTTTTCTCTGCCTCGATAATCTTGCATGGTTCACGGATTTGATCAGTGGACGGCAACATGTCCGCTCTAGTGACTGTAGCCGTGTCGACGCTGCTACGTGTGTTCTGATTGGCCAAAAGTAAAGGCACCTGTCTGTCTGCATCAACAATGCAGCAAGCCCTTTCCATGATTCATGAATCACGAATAGGCTTACCGGATAGTGTTTCCTCAATCAGGTTATAGCTTGATCTGAAGATCCAGTGGACTTTTAATCAGAACGAATTTCCAAAGAATTTGAGTAAACATTGGAACTGAGAGCAGCGGAGTAAATAAGAAAAGTGGTAGGTAGGCATTCTAGGCTAGTTTAGCCAAGCTGTTGACATAAGTCAGCACATGAGATGAAATGACTGACGGATAAAACAAATCCACATAATAGCGGTACAGACAGGAATCACACAAACTATTATTATTATTATTATTATTATTATTATTATTATTATTATTATTATTATTATTATTATTATTATTATTATTATTATTATTATAGGGTTTAGCCTATTATTATGAAAGTAATAAATTAATAGATCTACCAAGGGTACTTACTTGATGTACCTCTACTCGATATGTTGCTATTCAGACTCAGAAATCCTTTATTCGATCATAATATTTTGAACAAAATACAAATTAGGCCTATTGTTGATAGGGTGGGCAAGAATACTGTTACTATCACTTGCTAATCATTCTTTATATGTGATGAGTTGCCGGTCTCTGAACTGTGAAATTGGTGCAACGATGTCTAGCTCCCTTGCCAGCGTCTCTGTTACGAGGGTAAACTCATATTTGAGTTCTTTATGCTAAGCAAAAAGCTGACTTTTCAGAGAACGCACACATTTTAATAATCGTAGAGACCCTACCTTTTTAGATTTTTCATAAACTGATTTCATGTTTTTAATATTCAAAAAAAAAAAAAAAAAAAAAAGGTTTGCCCCACTGACCCGCTCCGAACTTGCTTGATCAATATCAATGAGTTTTCAGGTGCTATAACGAGAATAGGCCTAGGTACACGGTTTTTACAAGAGTCGTCTGTAGGGTTGAAGTGACATGACTTGCCCAGACAACCTCCGTTCGTCAAGAAAAGACATTTTTTTCTAGTTTTACCATGGAAGTACTGCTTAGAACCAGAAGTTTCTGATTTAAAGCAATTATTTTCCTATCTGTGGTCAGTGACATATTGTGCTGCATTTCACGAACTGCACGGCTCAGCTTATAGAGAACTGGTAGGCCTACATCGTGTATACATCAAAAGATGTATGTATAGGTATTGTTACCAATGTTTAACAAATGTTGAATCACTTTGCATGGCCACCCACTTTTGTTACCGTACCACCTGGGAAAAAACATAGCTCGGCCATATAGGCTTCGACTTAGGCCTACATGTATGACACATCTTTCCTTTGTTTCTGGAGTTTAGGACCCACTTACCCTTTTTTGAGGCTGCATTTTGACGAGAGTTTGAGGTGGGGGGGGGGGCGAGAGAGGGGAGGGAACATACGCTCTGTGTAGACCTAGGCCTATAATCTAGGATAGTAAAGAGGGACCTTTGTTTCATTTTCATATAAATTTATCAGTGTCCACTTTGGTCATGCATGGCTGTCCTAGGATGGCTGTACAGACTAGGCCTCCCAAAGATTCCTCTGTATAGCTTTCAGAACTCCGAAAGAATCCATGAGTATGGCCAAGGGAGGGAGGGTATTGATGATAACCCAGGCACTAAATACATGTCACAATTTGGCGAGGTTTTTTTCCTTTTTTTCCCCTTGTTTTCAAGACAGCGTTCGATAAAGTTGGTTTAGCTCAGACTGATCCTCTAATTTTGTGCAAAATCTAGCAAAGGAAAATTTGCGGGAAATGAATTTGATATGAAGAAGCATTCAAGTTATGCCGCTTAGTGCATGTACGCATGCACTCCTCATACGTTACCCGTTATTTTAAAACCTTACTCAGAGTCCCAGGAACTTAAGTCTCAATTCCTGGGACTAAAGTTATAATCCTGAGAATTTATAATTATATTCCTGGGAACTTGCCATTATGTTCCTGGGAACTTGCCACTATGTTCCTGGGAGCTTACCGCTCTGTTCCTGGGACTTCGCTATACATTCCCAGGACCGGTCTTATGTTCTCAGGAACTCGCTTATATTCCCAGGATATTGCCTAAATTCCCAGGATATTGCCTAAAACCCCAGGAAATTGCCTAAATTCCTGAGAATTTATTAATATTCATAATTCCATAACTCAATTATGAGTGCAGTAATATTAATAAAATTGTGGCAATTAACTACAAGAACCCATCTTTACACACTGTCCAAATTTGGTGCTTCTTACATAAGTAGAACTGGAGATACAATGATGGGGCAAAATTGTCCGAATGGAATGGACAATTTATTTTGGAATGACTTATATATATATATATATATATATATATTCATGCACCTTCTCAGGGAGGGAAACCGAATAGACCAGTCAACAGAAAGTTCCAGGCACAGAACTATCGCCCTGAAAATTTTAACCACATAAATGTGTCACGAATCGGCCTCACCCTGTGCATACAGTAAGAAAAGAATCAAACTGTATTCTTAGATTGGTTGCTTTGCTGAAATTGAAACACTGTGCTGTTACGTAACTAGCACAGACATAAAAAAAAAAAAAAAAAAAAAAAAACCAGACCTCCTTCTATGTCGACCGTGAATGTAACCAAACATTGAAACACTGATAAAATGATGTAAAGGGCTGTTTTTATTATGATCTTTCGAGTTAACCGTGCATATGCGTTTTTTTCTCTTTTTTCTCTTATTCATTAAAACCCTGGCTGTAGATCGTGTCTATCTAAGCAAGAGAGCAGTTCATGTAGCTTACTATATACCTAATTTTTATATGAAATATAACAATGAATGAATGTAATATTTGGGTGTTATGGTCTTTTTAGATGTGGGCCTGAACAGAACCTTGGCATACCATGCCTCGATTGTAATATGGCTGTTGTTTTTCTTTCTGCAATTGAAAAAAAAATTGTGTCGCCAGTTAAAGTCATCCTATCAGTTCCTCGCAAACTGGGTCAGTTACGACAGTTCTGTTCGCAACATAGTGTAATTTTATATGTTGTAGCTAATTATCCATGCAAGGAAGGTTTTCAATTCTTGCTGTGGCATTTTTGTTAAGTAACTGTAATAAATATAGCTCGGGGGTAACCTTGCTGAAATGTCATGTTTCCCTGAACCGTCTGTTCTCTAATCTTTGAAGGATCATGGACTCAGCATCAGCTTGTTCCTGATATACCAACAATTTACGTGTGTTCACGCTATTTACTGGTTCACACGACCTAATTTTGGCTGGAGTACGTCTGTGATAAATTGAGAAAGGTATATCCAAAACATTACGGCCAAACTATATATACGGTTCATCTTTTCAATTAAATGACATATGCGAATTACCTTGTGGTCTGGAATTATGGGTAAGCATGTTTTAAATTATTGCGTAATGAGTTTGCGCTTGGCTGTTTCGACCTTTTCCTATAATGATACTCTCAGCAGCAAACTGAAATTGCAATTCACGTCAGAGATATAATAACAAATGCATTATTACATGACTGTGCTGGTTATTGCAAGGCCACACAGGCTGCCAAATCTGCAAACATCAATTGTGAATGACTTACATATGAATGTCATTCTTTGGATACTCAAAATATCTATGTTGTAAATCCGTTACTCATTTTATTTGCTTTCTTGACCATCATCACATTTTTTTTGCCACACATCTCTTTTACATAGTTTGGTGTACCGTGCAAGCCAGATTACCAATCAATGTTTGCATGTTTGATCACACTAAAAGGAAACTACAGTATTCCCTCCTAGATGCGGAAATTTCAGTTCCGTAAAGCTAGTTCAAATTTGACACAGGATATGATTCATCATTTGCAGGAATAATTATGGGTATAAAGTATATGTCTTAGAAAAGAGCATGTTCAATCAGAGTCCACATCGAGGCGGGAATACTTTTGCTGCAAAACAGCACAAATAGACTGCAATGCAGTTTAAAATATTTTATTTTCATTTTGTCTTACAATGCAAGAAAACAAAACTTCTTTGAAATCTTTGTCTAACATCAATCTAAATTGGAAGTTTGTAAGACGCTGAAGAAAATCCGTTGTCATGATCTTGATCAGGGACGGGTTCCACACGCATACACCCAGTCGTCTGAAAGACACCAAAAGGTTCACGCATGGGGCCGTCAATTTTTTTTCAACATGTACACTCACAAATAAACCATTCTTGGAAAGCAAATTTGTGATTTATGATCATTAGGCTTTGAAACCAATTCTATTGGTCACTCATATGTTATCAAAAAGCTGAGACTCTACTCTGATTATTCTATGATGAAGAATGTGGACGTCATCCTGTGTTCAGATGTTTTGTGTGAGTTTCTGACCCGAAAACAGCCTCCTTTTTAACTATTCATTCCAGCCTCGATGTGAATTAAGATATGTGCAAATTATACGTGTCACTACATCTACTTAGACAAACCAGAGATCTGTTTGGCGTTTTTCAGATCCAATTCCAGTCCTGCCAATATTTTTAAGTGTTTAACGATATTAAAATATCAACAAAAAAACCGTTTAACCTTGTGGAATAGTGTGCATTAGGTCACACTACTGGGTGTCACCAGGGAACATTACTACAGAGTGAAGTTTTATGACTTACATGATGACGTCATTTATATATGAAAGTCCTCAGCTACGTCAATGAAATCTCTTGAAATCTCTTATCTCATGATAACAACATCCAAGTTGATAAGGACGATAATCTTATATTATTACTCTGCTGCATCTTTGGATGTTTCTGAGACGACATTGTATATTCATCATAAACGTTTTGGCATGATTGAACGCTAGACTGAAATTTCATTGAAGTTTCAACTGGCTCTTTATTTTTATAAAAGTTTATGGGGCCCAAGGTATAGCCGTCTGTCTATGGTATGGAAAATGTTAAATCACTTATGAGGAACGATTAGGACCGTTTTACATGAGATAAAGCGAGGCGACCTACATCAGCATGATCAAACGTGTATTTTTCAGCATAAAGCTACAGTGATAAATCAATAGTCGTTAAACAATTTAAATTCTGATATTGCACAAAAAATAAATTTTACGCACTTACGAAATAATATCTTTCGATTTCTGAAGAACAGAAGCCAATGGACAAATAAAATACAAGAACTGGTCAATTGCCTTTATAAATTTGTGAAATAGGTGTATAAAAATCACATTAGTTCAAAGAAGCGGACCTCTAATATGGTATTTCTTATCTTTGCTTTGTAATATTGCAGATCTGTTCTATGTGATTAATTCAGGTGGACAACTTTAACTCTTAAACTTTAAAAGTACAAAGGGTCGCATGCGAAAAGCAATATTAAATCAGTTATAGCACCCCATGTTAGGCCTTATATTGAAGACGACCAAAGGTTTGTATTGTACCCTGTACTCACGTGCTATGGCTCGATTCCAAATTTTGCACACAACACCAAGTTCAAAAAGATCTTTCAATATGTGCTAAACTGTTGCAAGGTGTCAACTGCTAAGGTTGTTCCACATAACTAGAAAATGATAAGTACTCACTGCCTGGGGGGCGACAAATACGACAAGTCTTTCTGCAGATGACTGCCATCAGCGCCCTCTGGTTTTTACACAGTCCCTTTTTCCTCAAGCGTGCACACTGTGGGGTTCGGTCCTTACAAGACTTCTTGGAGCACCACCCGCATGATTTCTGGCACTTTTTGCCCATCAACAGTGGTTTCTGGCGACACCAACCCTTAGCTTTGTACTGGCCACACCTCCGGTCTTTGTTAGTGCATCTCTTTGCGGTGGCTCCTGATGTAATAATAATGACACACATGTGAAAATTAAATAGAATAGTCAGTCGTAAATAAGAAGGAAATCATGAACAGTTTTTGAAAATAATAAAGAAACCATGAAAACTACTGTTGGTCATGAGAACAAAAGCAGATCATTTAGTATCAGCAACTGTAGAGTATTCCATTGTTTAACTTCATTTTAGACTGCTTAACTGACGATAAAGAGCATCCAATTTCCGATATGCTAGTCAATTATACGTTAATTTGGTCTCAACTATGAATAAGTGATCGGCTGAGAAGGTTTTATGAAAATCACAAACCTCAAATAAACATTTTGCAACCCATTCATTGATTCAAATTTCATGACGGACCCATCCCTAAAACTGGCATGAATAGGTGGACCAAAAAAGGGTCTTTCTACAATCAGTTTCCAAGACTCACTCTTTCTCTTACAGACGCGTTCCCCGTCTCCTCTGTATCCTCGCTTGCATCTGCATCGGCCTCGTACACATCGAGCGTTTTTGTGGCATTGGCCACATCGACCTGGTTTTATCTTGCGCCCTACAACACGAGATCACATTGAATGTTATCAGGATCTCTTTATCCGGAGTATTCAACTTCCCCAAACATGACTCTTTTCTTAAAGTTTATTATGGCTAGCATCGCTTGACCATTGCTATATGTCGTTACACACGCTTCCTTTCTATAAAAAATCGTCTTACACGATCAAATAGTAACATTCTTATTTCCCAAGTTAGTTTCCAGTGAACAATTATATTGTGGCAGTTGGAAATGGTAGGCTTGGTATGTGGATCAAACAGAAAAGATGAATGACGACATAGAAACAAGAAAAGAAAAAAAAATCATGATGAAAATCACATTGCCGCCCCCTGCATCCTCGATTATACCTGTATCGACTTTGTACACGTCCAGCATTTTTGTGGCATTCACCACATTGACTTGGTTTTGTCTTGCGCCCTACAGCATGAAATCATCTTGAATGCAATCAGAATTTCTTTGTCTGAACTACACAGCTTCCCAAACTTTGCTTCTTTTCAATTCAATGATCCATGTGAATCTCACGTACGTGTTAGCGTCAACCATAAACAATTCAAGTTTTTCATTTGTGGCATTTTCCCTAACTTTGACAGGATTTCTGCAAACCAAACAAAAACAAATACATTGGCCCCATTGTAATGATAGCATACACAGGACCTATACCAAGACCTTACATTTTTCCCCATGACAATACAAACGCAGTCAGAAAAAGCATAACACCTTAATTTAACTACGCTATCACCAGTAACCCAGTGCCCAGATGAAATTGGATCAAAAATAATTTCTGGATAAATAGTATACACGTGTTTTTTTATTTTTTGCTTGTCCGTATTTCAATACAATGATAACTTTAAGGTCAATCTTGGGATTTCTGGGTCATAATTTTGTATTCATTTTCACTTTTCATCTCTAAAAAAGTACCTCTCTGTGGCTCATCTGACGCTGTTTTGCAGCACGAAAAATACCCCTTTCTATGATTTGTCACCAAGAAATAATGATCATAAAGAATACATCGAGATGCTGCAAGTTCCATCCGCAGTGCAACCATTGATTCCATGTGTAAAGATGACATTACATTAACCGAATAATACGCAAACAATTTGATGCAAGTGATAGGACTTAACTTTTTTCATGAAATGCAAGATTGTATACCGGCAGTACCTTTGTGTGCGGAATGGCATTATTGAATATTAAAATTTTTGTAGTCATTATTCTGTTGTAAGCCGAAACCATAAATAAAATAAAGACACTTGCCATTACTGTATTAATATTGAACTTCCCTATTTGTGCGAGAAAAGGTATGCAAGAGGCAGACAGTGGGAATTTCCCCCCACCCCACCCACACACACACACACACACACACACACACACACACAGACACATGCCATTTGCACTTATACTGTATGCACACCATTTACACAATCATGAACCTTACACAACAAGGGTGAACATTTTGTATAAAATAACATAGATACTAAACAGTCATTTTAGACCACCTCATATCATGTGTATATAATGTTCACTTTAGCAAACTTGCCAATATTAGTTCATTTGTCATATTCATTGCTAATAATCAACCAACCAAACTTACCACCACTTAACCCATAAAGGGACTATAATTCTGACTGTGTGACACTATGCAATTAAATTCTAATTTATATACGCATTTTTACTTTACATTTACGGTTGAAGTCCAGTTTTTAAAAAAGATTTTAACCTGCAATGCCAATCTCATTTTAGTGTGCCAATTTACTTTAGTTTAACACAACCCAGCATGGTGTCCCCAAGGACCCATGGTTTCTGGGACTTTGGAGTGTGTTTTACTCCTTTGTCGTCTTCAATAAAGTGACATTTACAAACAGTATTAATGTTCCCTGTATAACACCTACTGCAGTGTCTTCCGTTTCCTCTATATCCACGTCTGCATCGACATCGACCTCGCACGCATCGAGCATTTCTATGGCATTTACCACAGCGTCGGGGTTTCGCTCCTGCGAATGAAAATCGCCACTTTACACAAACATTTATAAATAGTTCACCCTTGAGGCTGAACGTAGAGTCAGGTCAGCTGCACAGAGAAAGGGTAACTATTTTGTACATAATATATAGGACCACTAAAAAGTCATTTTTAGGCCACCTTATGTGTCATATATCCTTATCTATTGGGTACACTGGTGTTTCCTTTAAACCACGTACTTTTGCAATGTCTTCCGTTTCCTCTGTATCCACGTCTGCATCGACATCGCCCTCGCACGCATCGAGCCTTTCTATGGCATTTACCACAGCGTCTGGGTTTGGCTCCTAAATTCAATCAATACATTGACATAATACAATAAAGTAAAGATAGATAGAAGGATAGATAGATGGATACAGACAGACAAACAAATAAATAAAAAAAATAAATCATCACCTTATACAATCATTTACCAACATTTTAACTTTTAGGCTGATCGAACAGTAAGGTCAGCCACACAGACGGTTTTATTTTGTGACATGGACATTGATTTCTTTTTAACATTACTTGGACGCATCATGGACTGAAAAACTCGCTTCTACCGGTGCCATAGCTGAAGAGGGGTAGTTTTTTCCGATAAAATTATTATTATTATTGTTATTAATGATAATTTTTCACGTGGCAATATGTAATCAAATTTGCCATATTCAATACAATTCTAAAATTCTATCCCACAAATTTGGTTCCAAAGACAAGAATAAAAGAAGAAAGACAGAAAAAGGGCACAATCATGCATGCTTTATAATTACGTTAACAATTAAGATCTTTCCTCTTGCATTTTACATATTTTGTTATTGCGTCGCGCCGCATTTATCAGAAACATTATTAATTAACAAAAATTACCGAGCATAGAATCCAACACAATAAGGTGTTTTCAAAGCATACATCTATTTTCATAACATAAGAGGCGTTGAAGATCGAAAGTTATCAAATTTACCTTTTCTACATGTTCTCACTCCATCCCCTCCGTATCCCCGTTTACACACACAGCGCCGTTTCCCTCTGTGCACCCGACATCTGGCCTTTCTGTGGCATTTCTGCCCCGTTTTCTTCCGGATAACAGCTCTTCCACCCCTCCTTTTACAGCTGTAGACAGACCCACAGTTTCTTCCGCGCCACGTTTGACCCAGCTGAAATCAATCAAGTAAGAATAAATATGAAAATTTATGAGTAAACGAAATCAGTTTCATTATTCTACTAAAAATTCTTAAATTGGTGAAATTTCAAATCTGGCCCTTACAATAAGCCGCTGATTTGTCAAAGAAGTTTTACATTTCTGTCAATTCCTAGGTCTTTGATTATTATTTTTTGTTAAGAGATTTTTAGTTATTTCTGATGAGAATATAACTAATGAAAATTATGCAATTAATACATACAAAGTAAATGTGAGTCCTTTTCCACTATGGAAATGAATATAGATTTATCAAGAGATACATCCACAAAATTCCCCACATTTCCAAATGTATAAAGTATGAGCATGTTGATGAAAACACCATAATGCTAGTGACATATTTACATTTGTCAAAATGTGCACTTTATTGCTTACATAATAATAGGCGCCGTTCCTTCCTACACACCCACAATGACGTTTATGAACGCATTTGTCACCACTCTGAATGTAACCTCGTTTACACTCGCAGCCTTCTCGCCTTTCCACTTTGCACTTGGATGGAGCCCTTGGATCCTGGCATGTTGCAGGACAGCCAGTCGCATAAGGGTTATACCTTTCATTCCTCCTACATTTGAGAGCTGCAAAAGCACCGAAGAAAATCATAGTTCATGTATCGAGCTGGTGACAGCTGTTACACAGAATATATCAAATCGTAGATCGTCGCGCGCTGAATTTTTACATGTGAACAGTGACTGTCGTAAGTGTATTAGAATGTTAAAGCACGGAAAACTGAATAATCCTGGAATGTCCTGGAAGTGTCGCAGCTGTCCCTGTCTTTGGTCCACATATATTAAAGGAGGAAAACCCATGTCCTTACAGTAGCAAAGTCTGTTTTCAACTGCTACACTTCCAGGATTTTCTGTACAGTGAAAGATCTGTAGCAGGGTGACTGGAGTCTTTCACTTCATTTACACATTTCTTTGTGCACATTGAATTTTTCACACTGTATGTGTTGTTGCATTGGTACAACTACTGCAGCTTTTCTGTTATTTGTTTTATTGCATGAAATCTATCATTTGAGTGTAAATAACATTTCATACAACTGTTGTAGCTTTTCTGTTACACGTTGTACTGTACAAAGAAATTTCACTTGAGTGTGAATTGTGTTTTTCCATTTGTTGAAATTAATTCTCGTCACCACATCAGAAGGAAGTTTTTTTGCTTATCAAAGGAGACAATGCCTATCAATTACATCAATTGCGACACGGTTTATGAACTCATCAAGGTCAACAACATTGGTTCAGGAAGGGTGACCCAGAATATTAGTGTGAGAGAACAGTTGGGGAGATCTGATTCTCATAGCCTGATGTCATCATTTGATACATCTCTGAATGATCTACTTACTGATTGAAAGAGGGCTGGCAGAATTGATTTTTCTGAGAATATTGAACAAACCGATGGTGATTTATTGTAAAGTTTCAAATTTTTGCTTGACAGTATGATGGCCAAGTTATATACGCATATTGATCAGTGTACACAGAATAATATGACCCGGATGGAATAAATACAGTCAACAATGGATCTTTTGGATCAATGAGTGACAGCGGTGGAACCAGTAATTAAAAAAACAAGTGATGATGCAACAACAGATGTCTGTAATCCACCACCAGTGTCCAGACTTGAGGATCCGTCCTTGGCACCGATTGTTGACACTGTTGAAGCCTGCACATCACAAAATTGTGTTAAGTGGCCATCACGTAATCCTGCAGGCAGAGCATCCAATTAGAGGGATAGGGATAGAGCGATGGCTTATTATCAACAGATGACTGCCAGAAATGCAATGGCAGATATTAGGAATAACAGGCTGGATAGAAGACAAGATGCTTGCCATCCTTCTCCCAAAGTGCGGACTTTTGGTGGCAAAGCAGATTGGAGGCCTTTTTTGCAGTCTTTTAGAAAAAAAAACTGCCAGGAGATATGGTTGGAGTGATGAGACAAAGTTAAATAGGTTGGTGGAGTCTTTGAGTGACAAGGCCCTTACGTATTATGCTGTTCTCAGGAAGAATGAGAGCCAGAGTTATGTTACGTGGGTGGCGAAGATGGACAGTAGATTTGGATGTAGGGATACACCAGCTATTATTTGGAGGAAGCTTCATAATTTAAAGCAATTGGAGGATGAGACACCGGAAGAACTGGCTGAGGGATGTCAGCAACTGCTGTTTGATAGCTATTCTGATGGTGATGATCGTTTTCGGGATGCCATAGATGTATATTGTTTCCTCAAAGCTATCTCTAACAAGGATGCTGCCTGCCAGGTAATTAATCAAAGGCCAATGGACCGTGAACAAGCATTAGAGATGGTAAAATTGGCAATAAGCAGTCAGGAAATTATTTTTGGTGTAGTGAAAAAAGTTAGGGATGAGATGTATGAGGCATACATTCTTGGATCTGGATGAGACAATTGCATATGACCAGGCTGGAGATGACTTGCAGGACGATCCTATAGGAGATGTGGGACAGCTCTTTTGTTCACGACATGGGGACACAAATCAGCCTGATGTACCAGATGGAGTTAGTGCAGTATTGGTTGAAGACGACCAGCGTTTTTCAGAGTCAAGCTCTGATTGAGAGGATGAAGAACCAGAAAACCCAATTACAACAAGCAGAAGGGGTTGAAGCATTAGGCCACCTGCTTACTCGAGGGACTATTGTGAATAAATGTAGTACATAGAGATGGCTCTTTCTGTCTTGTTTGTAGTTGGTGAGTGTGTGTAGTTAATCAAATATATTTCTAATTTTAGATACAGTCTGATGAAGAATATCTCACCCTGGATGAGACAGGAAGTGACACACCTCAGGATATGCTAGTGGTGCCACCTGTAAAAGCATTGCATAAGAAGTTGCGTCCCTGTCCACTTTGCATGGGAAAATTTGACCATGTCAAGCCACATGTGTTCAAGAATCATTTCCCCTTTTTTGGCCCTCAGTTCACCTTGCTGGCTGTATGGGCAACAAGAAGCCTGTGTTACAAAATATTCTATGAGTATGTGCCTCGTCATCTCAGCCCAACACCACTTTTTAGTGATGAAGTGATGGATCTCTGAGTATGATTGATGAATAGTATGATTCATCTTTTGGTGGCTCAGTTACGAAAGACAGTGCTAGGCCTGGTAGATCTGGTTACAGAGAGGAAGTGGTTCCCAGTGGATTGTGCTAAGGTGACAGATCTGGAAGTGAAGTTATGGCACTATTTCAAGGAGGTCGCTAGGTATCCTGTCGTCCCACAGCATGTAGTATCTCTGCCTAATGGTGTTTGCAGTATATTCCATTGGCGTGTTTTGAGTACTTTGTTGGGCCAGTTGTCGCCGAAATGTAGGCAGGTCTTCAAGCACCTGGAAAGCGAGGCTGGGGACGTTTTAAGCTCCTTGGCAGTGAATGGAGTGGTTGATACCCATTTTCATTTGGCAGAGTTTTTGCGTGATGTAGGGAAAGAGGGTCTCTGGTCTATGTTGAAGAATCACCCAGTGGCTGAGAAGCAGGTTTTAAGGTTTGCAATATCAAACCATTGCTATCCATGGAAGTGGCCATCAAAGAAGGAGCTGTAGGGCATTCTTCATGACGCAAGGATACATGTGGCCTATGGAATACATCCCAGGTTCGCAAGTAGATTTTATAAAAGGAGGCATCTATATTGCCTACGGGAGTGTGTGACACAGGAAGGAGAGGTAGCTATCAGCAATATTGGGATGGTTTCATCTTCTGGGATAAAAAAAGAGGACGCACATGTCCATAAGGAGGTTCTGTGTGTGGTGCTGCCTTTGACAAGAGAAATAGGATTGCCAGTGAGAATACATTGTAGGGGGCAGTGTGCCCATGAGGTGTTACAGCATCTGACTGGTCATCTCCTAAAACAGCATCCAATACACTGTATTTGCTTCATTGGGTCAGAGGAGGATATGCAGCGTTGGATGAAAGCTTCTCCCAATATGGTGTTTAGGGTTACCTAGCACTGGCTATTGGAGTAGAATGCTGTTGTACATATGCCATTTGACAAGATCCTTTTGGAGACCGATGCAGCCTTCTTGTTGCCTCCAAAGTATGAAGCTGAAGCTACCACTTGCAATCCAGGAATGCTCCCAAGTATTGCACAACATTTGGGAGAAATTCAGAGTACCACACAACATTGGGTAGAAATTCAGAACCTTCCACTGAAGCTGATATGCAAGATCAGCACGAAAAACACCTGTCAAATCTACAGGTTGAACCTGCATTAGTAGGCAGCCACAATGAATGAGAGACGGCACTTCTGTTCTAGTTGCCTGCTGAGCGCTGAATTTTGGGAGTCTCCAGGTTAGGTAAATATACTGGTATTTGTGGTATTGGTTAGGATGTGACACTGATTTTAAAGATATTGTTTATACAATTCTTCATGTGCTAATCATTTGCTATCTGTTTGCAGATGAAGCATATAGAATGTTGTGTGGACATAAAGAGCCTAGGAGCATGATAGGGCTTACCTGTTTTCTTGTATTTAATATTCCTCAGAATTGGGGGGCATGTTTTCCATGCAACTTACACATAGTGTTGATATGGCACTAGCACATAACTCCCTCCTTTGAACCGTTCTTTTTAAGAATGCGGATTTGATCGAGTGGATATGTGCATTTCCCATTTCAGCTAGGCGACTGGTGCCAAAGGTTGCAGGTTCGAGTCCTGCTCGTTCTGAACTTAAAATATATATTTTCGGCATTCCCTTAATGCTGGTGGATTTAAGTCCCCGATTCTGGACATAAATGCCGACTCAGTACACATACTGTATAACCGTGTTGGTATGGCACTCGCACACAACTACTTCCATTGAACCATTCTTTTTAAGAATAGGGATTTGGTCGAGTGGATATGTGCGTTTCCCATTTCAGGTAGGTGCCTGGTGCCAAAGGTTGCAGGTTCGAGTCACGCTCGTTCCGAACATAAAATATACCACCACTCGTGCCCTAATTATGCGTCTGTTACAGTAACTTTGTACAACCAGCTCGTATCAACTACAACACCATCTTGTGAATTCAAATGGGTACTTACGGCACAATTCTCTGCTTCTCCACACAACTCTGTGGCCTTTCACTTGACACTCCTCAGCTAGTGCTTCCAATGTCTGGCACGAGATTTTCTTTCTCTCACGAGTGTCCCAGTAGGCGCAGGTGTCCATCTTGCAAGCCTTGTAGAACTGGGCAATATTCACCGCCTTGCTTGCCATGCATCCTGCAAACGGTCCTCTCTTGTCCAGCATTAAGCCACAATATTTTCTGCTTCGGATCGCCCTGCCTATCTTTCCTTTGCATCCAGTCTTGACGTCTTTGGTTTTGCAGCTTCAAAGGTAGTACATATATATATATATATATATATATATATATATATATATATATATATATATATATATATATATATATATATATATATATATATATCAATGTAAAGTCTAGCACAAATCAGAGAGCCTGTCGTTATCACCAAATCCCTTAGTTGATTTCAACTTTACATTCTCATTAAACAAACCGAACTCATGATTTTTATGTGTGTGTTTAGTATTTGATTTATTTTAATTTGTATTTTTTGATAAATCATATATATATACATCAAATATCAATTGCATAAAATAGTTTTTAATCAGGTTTGAATGGGTCAAATACATGTTTTAGTGCCTTTTGTGCGCAAAGCAACAACTTAACTCTATATCAGTTATTTGGTGTCGTTATGATTTATAATCTTTATGGGTTGATGAAAGCTATGTACACGTAGTTTGTGATACAGTAGGTGACGTAAAACATTCTAGAACCTTTTTTCATGTTTGTTGGAGTCATCAGGCACGCGGTAACTGTCCCCAATAATAGAGTATTTGTTCTTCTGTCTGGGACTAACAGGTTTACCGGCTTTAGTTCTCATGTCGTCTTTGGGATTACCATTACAGTTACCACAAATGCCAGTCAACTGGTTTCTGTATCTTGCTGGCGCAACAACTACTGCTGTTGCGCGACCATCGAAAGCCACCCGCAGTCCACATCTCGTCATAACCATTACAAAGCGTCCACTCAAGAAGACGAACGCGTCTTTGGTTCGCAGTGGGAGTGTGCGTCTTATACCATTGACCTGACGTACACAGACATAGTTTAATCCAGATGGCAAAATGGGACACAACCTCACTTATAGTAAAAGAATACATATTCCAAAAAGCTCATATACAATACCTATGGCTGGGAGCAATGTGTTATTCAACAACATAAAAGATACACTTTGTGTTTAGTGTAACTGATTCAAAAGCAAAATGCACGATATCGCTAGGAAATATTTTTTGTTCCTGGATGCCAAACAATGTATGATTTCACATTTGTAATTGCAGCCCACTTTACATACTATTATGGTCTATTATTTTTGACCTTTCATCACTTTGATAACAACAGCCATCTTAAGTGGTTTCTGCTGTTCAATGTTGTCATGAAACTGATAATCCGATGCAAGAACTTTACACTCACAAAAACGCGCCGTCTGTTGTGTAATCTGATGTTCAGTCTGCCGATCTTGACGTCAACAAAACGAGTGTACGTCACTCTCTTTTTGCCGTATCGGTGTTCGTTCTTCACCTCAACATTGAAGGCACATCTGTCTCTGGGCTTAGTTGACTTGGTCAATGTGTACTTGCAGCTGCCCATGAAGTGAATCCATTCACCATCGTAGGTCTTGTAATGGGGATCTCCAGCGGCAATACACAGGCAGGATTCTGAAGGAGAGTAATTCAGGGTGTCACACCATGTTATACTTTTGTAAAAGTCAACATATGTAAAAAAAAAATCTAATTATACACGTAGTTTCTCCATAATTCAAAGCATTAATTGATTTTACTATATCAGTGAACGCAGGTAATAAAATGCTGAAGACACGCAGAAACGATATTCCAATAGGAGAAATTCACATGTAACTGCGATCCTGCACACTTTCTGTGTTGTCGGGGCAACAGACTGATGCTTCCACCATGATCAGGGCAGATTTGTGTTATATACTACAGAAACATCCATAAATAACACCTTTTTAACCAAAAGAGAACCCATTTCTAATCAATTGAGGCATCCTTTATGTTTCAAATATATGTTAATACATTTTCTTAAGATTATTCTGTGTTCATGTTCTTCATTTTATTATTACTTTTGACCATGCAAAATATATGGATCTGCCCTGATGCATGTGGCTCCCTTTTTTTGCTCGATAGGTGTTAGAGTAGGACCGCATCTAAATATGAATACATCCTATTTGCATTATCGCTTTCAACAAAATTTTCAGGGAAGCAAACTCCATTTTTATACATAAACTTGAGAGCAGTAGCATAGAGACAGCATACAGCGAGCAGTGGCAGTATCAGTATCACCTAACGCTTATTATGGTTTGCACCTGCTTTTTTTTTCTTACCCCTGATCCAAACTTTTGGCATAAGGATTTTGTCATGTCATTGTCCGAACGGGCGTCCTTTTATCCACATTTTTTTCATCGCAATAACTTAAGAACGAAAAGAGCTATCTCAATCAAATTTCGCGTGTGGAGCCGTCTAATAATAGCTCGGATTAAATTGCAAACCAGCAACATGGATTTTTTTTTAAGATCACAGGGGCCAGCTTTGTCAGTATTATGGCATGATTATTATCATCGCGATGAAATGGGAACAGAAAAAACTACCTCAACCGAATTTGGTGTGTGAAACTCTCTAATGTTGAGCTTGGACGTCAGTGCATATAAGCAACCTTGAACCTGTTATAAGGTCACAGCTCCAAACTTTGTTAATTGCTGCACTGTCAGCATGATAACTTGAGAACAGACTAAGCCATTCATACAACACCTTAGTACGTGTGTGGCTCTTAAAGTGGAAGGTCTGAAGCCGCACCTTCAGATAACCTCTAATCACTTTTTCATATTTTTGGAAGGTCTGATACTTAAACTACATGCTCCCTAAAACTCAGATGTGTGAACATAAAATTTATATGAGATAATTGATCTCTAGACTTTTGTTTACAAGGGAAAGTGTAAACGGTGGCGGACACATGGCTTTGTTTGCATGGGCATGATAATGAACCATGTCATTGTTTGCACAGTCATCAGTCCATGACCGCTGGAAACCAATTGAGCTATTGACAAGGGCCACTCACAGGAAACCATTAGCCGTGGAGCTAAGAATGGGCCAGTTCGAACTAATCACCACCATTGTTCTGGTTACTTTGAAATTCTCTATTGATGTAAAAACAAATTAGCACAATCCACTTAATGGTCCCCAAATATGGAAAGCCAGATGTGAATCAACACCCGAACAAGCCAAGTGTGGTGTTACCAAGTTAAAAAAGTCGAGATTTAAGCCACAAAATATACTTTCGTTTAATCACAACATCACAGAGGTGAAGCTTCAAGTTTTTTTCACACAATAATTAAAACACAGGACAGAAGAAATGAGTATGTGTCATATTAAAGCCATAAATGCGTAAGAATTGGCAACTTTTTCTTTCAATGCGATTTTCTCGGAACTGTTTTTTGCTCAACCTCTGCAATTTGTGTCTTGCCTCCCAAACGTACAAATTGCCCTATCACATTAAAATCAATGGACATTAAAAGAAAAATATCATATCCAGGAACGGTTCCCAGGATTTTTTTTCTGACAACCCCTTCCGTGACTTTTGGAGCAATTTATAGAAAGAAAATGAACAACCTCTCAGAACTTAGTTAAAAATGTTATAACATTTTATTTATGCTATTTCAGGACAAACCATTGAATTCGATCCTAGACATGGATATATATTTTCAATTTATTCTGATTTCAACTGGAAAAAAAAATAATTTTGTGTGACTTCTGTGTGAAAAATGTGAAAATCATACCATGTCAGAAATAATGCTATAAAATATCAAAAAATTCCGATTCCGCAAAAAAACCCATATGGATATGAATCTATGGATTTGTAGTAATCAGAAAATATGTAGGTTTAATGTACTTGTGAAAAAATTAAATGGGTAATTGCGATGCAAATTTTCCAGTCTCACTGCGCACTAGCTTCACAGTTTCCACCTTAAAAAGTGCTTTGTGTGATATTACCCACGAGTCACCTTGACCTCATTTCAAAATCACGCAAATCTCGGACTGATTTTCTGCATGTGTTATTCTCATAAGGTCTGTAGATATGATTATATCAGTGGCCTTGTCCTGCTTAACCACTAAAAAGATTTTGTCAATTGAGTTATTGCATGAGATTGCACATTGGAATATGTCATCTTCACCACGTTAAGGTCTCAATGTGCTGCCACCATCACCGAAATTTGGTTGCCAAGTCTTTTGGTACTGGAGAGTGAACTACGTGTTTACAGTCACAATTTCGTGCAAACATTTTTGAGCCAACAAAAATCACTGTTGTTTCTCTGCAGAAGGTCACATCTTAAATGCATTATCTTTAACATGGAAAACCCATGATATTATTTAGATAATTAAACCATTAATATGGATTCAAAAATATGCAAAAGTAAACTTACTTGCACATGACCGCTTCCCATCACCAAAGAAACCACGGCGACATCGACATTGACCTTTGACACATCGAGCGTACTTATGGCATCTTCCGCACTTGCGTTCTGTAATATCATTGTTTTAATACACGATTTGGGTGGATAATTAAGATTCTTGCTGCAGAATTTATTGCACACTTTTCTATTATTATTTGAAACTGTTGTCGTCTGCACGGAGACCTGCTATTGACCAACATATATGTATTCACACTTTCTACAGTTCAACAGACATATTACAATTAGCTTTGCTTGTTACGGTAAAAATACGTTCAACAATTTTATAGCCTTGATAACAGACCAGACGTAACAGTACATGGACCCCACATGACAGACGCTGTAACAAGGAAGTTGACGCAGCTGGTAGAATCTTATTCAGAGTGGTACTCTTAGTTAAAATAAAATAAGCTGGAATGAAAATGCACTTACTCTTGCAGACTTTTTTCCCGTCGCCCCTGTATCCAAATCTACACCGACATCTACCTCGCACGCATCGAGCCTTTTTGTGACATTTACCACATCGTGCTGGTTTGTGTCCTGCAAAACAAAGTCATTTTAAGTGGTACAGATGCTTATTTTAACTGTACAGTTTACGACATTAGTTTCAGTTAAAGCATTGATTTAAGCTAAGCTTATCATAAAAAGGCACTCCCAAACGCTTTACTAAACTGCCAAAGCAAGGGAAACCACAAGAAAAGCCATGTTGTACAGTGTCAACTACCATATAGTACAGAAAAACATGAACGACTTCCTCAAGCACGTTTCTGTGTCACGTTTATATCAGTGCTATACACACACACACACACACACACACACACACACACACACACACACACACACACATGTGTGTATATGCAATATTGTCATTTTGAATCGCACAAAAACAAATCCTATCCATTTAACAGTTATCATTACTTGGTATTACAGGCTGAAGCTATCTTAAAGCGTCAGTGTGTACATACTTGCTCTGTTCTGTTATGTTCCGTTCCTTTCCTTTAATTACCAATTATAAAAAAAACGCCAGTACTTTGGGACCTGTATCCACTATCGGCGCAACCTTCTCCACTAAGCTCCAACTTTGACTCAGTGGGGCTCTTGGATCCTGAGCCCGGTGCTTCTTCTTAATTCATAGCCTGGGGGCCACTTCAGTATCTGATACAATATTCATATTTTGGGACCCATGCCGCCAACAACTGGTAATTTCAAGGCATTGCATTTACATTTTTTGGTAATGCTCACACTGGAAAAGTCTCATTATATATTTAATATTACATTCCTATAAAAAATTAGCCTTCCGTTAACATTAATCACACATTTATATTTGGGATACTACCTCTTCAAAATATCCAATCGGGATATACCAACCCACGGACTTTGCTGCCATTCTGTAAATTGTGGATTCCGCACCCATTGATTTGTAAATAAGGATATTATTGATGCGATCTTGGTGGGTTTATAATATATGAAATCAAAAGTATATATTTTATAAATATTTCGGAGCATCAAAAATGATATGCCGTGGCCGCTATTCACTTTGATATCCAAAGCAAATGAATTTTTGTGCCACTGCCCTGCAATGGATTGCGTCATATTCAAAATGACGCTCAACAGCATGCATGTGCATGATTTGCCGGCTCAAGGTAGCATGTCGCATTTAGATTTGTTACTAACGATGATAACTGCAACAAACAGAATCGAATGGGCAGTTAAAGTTAAGATAGTAATTCATGTTTTAAAAGTACTTTAGCGACCGTTTGTCCTGGTACCTCAGAGAACGGATACCTAGAACCTAGCGAAATATTACGATAATGATCACTGAACAACCAGGGTATGCTGGTTTACAGAACAACCGTGGTTATGCAGCTATGCTGTTTTTCCAGCCCAAGTTAACCCTCCAGACAATTTGAAATAAAATGCTGTGTTTGAGTTGACTCCAGTGCAAAATAACAGCACAGGACGGCCACCTTCTTGATTAAATCTTTCAACATGGGCTATGCTGTTTCAACGATGAACCCTGGCTATGCAGCTATGCTGTTTCCCGGCCCATGTTAACTGTCCAAACAAGTTGACTTTACTGCAAAGTAAGGGCACACGTCGGCTACTTTCTCGATAAAATCTTTCAGCCAGGGTCAATCAATCTTTATTAGGAAGGGCAGCTTGAAACTATTTTGTTTTTGCTTCATAAACTTTATTGATTTAGGGTTGGGCCTTTTCTGCAGGGTGCAGTTGGGTTACTGGAACCACACATATATTTTTGTTGGGCCTCAGGTAGCTTGGACGTTTCTTGAAACATGTTTGAAATGGATATTCTTTCCTCTTTTACACATTACCCCCTTTGGCGTCAGTTTAATTTAGCCAAGGCACAGCCGAAAGGACCTGTTTTTTATTAAATATCTCGTCAACTGAAAAGGTCTTTGTGATAAAATTATAGATACCTCCTATTTGCACAGCATATCCCGTGTCAATAATTTCTCAGTAGCTTGAGTACAGGAAATCTGTTGACTCGGTGTTAATATAAATCAGAGAAATGTAGAACTGTATGTACTTTATCAATCGTAATGCTGAGCTCGACAATACCAAAAAAAGGGGAGAGGACGGCTGCAACTATAACGGAGAGCTCCCTATTATTACGTGGTCAGTAGTACAGAACAAAACGGTCCTGCCTGGCAAACCTCATAGATGTACAAATATCTACGTAAAAAATATTAATTTATTAGTTAAAATGAAACGTTGTTAAGATTTCGAACCCAGAGACCATATAAAGTTATGACTTTGATTGTTGAAAGAAGCAACAGAAATGCGTTACAGCAATGTAAAAAGTAAGTGACCCTAACAAGTGTTTCAATTTCGACCAAACTTTTCTGCTTGATGTTTTTGTGGACGTATGGGAAGAAAACCTTTAAATATCATTGAATTAACTTTTGTTTGCAAGATGATGATGATGGTGATGATCATGATGATCATGATAACGACCACCCCTGGTTGGGAAAGGGTACACTTGAATACATCAAAGAGGCAAATCAACACAATATATTGTAAACAAAAAGTAACTGACATATTGGCAATAACAATAAAGGTACCTGATTAATATAATTCAGCAAAGTCGACAATCACCAGAAAGAGTTGGCGACCCCTTTCCCGGGAGATAGCTGAAAAGATGGCACTTCATCCAAAGATAAAGTTTGCTGTATTAGAATGGCTCTCGTATAAAAAACTACGCAACATACACAAAATCTGAGACCCAGTTTTTGTTTTTCATTTGGCTCAAGTATAAAATCTTTATGGGCACTTCTAAATCACGTTTTGTCTACAGGTGTCCCCGTCGTATAAATACCATAGACTTTCACAGGCTAAAGTTCTGATGGTACAATACAAATGCCCCCGGAGCAGCGGCGTGCTTTATGCGTCCTAGAATACTAAAACATCACGGTGTACCGTGTAGCCCGGCTTCCAAGTAAAGCAAATAAAGCATTTTAGGAGTTGCTGTCTCGGTCTCATTATTATATAGTCTGGTATTTACTTCTGTACTTAAATTGGATATAACATCTTAGTATCATTATGTTTATCCCTTTTGGCTACTCCGTTATGATTTCATTTAATCTTGCGCCTCTTCGGTTGCTGAAAATATTGTGCCTGTTCAGGTAGCTTATTTTTTTATGTCTATGTGCAACGGAGTCATTCTGTTTTTCCAAAAGTGTTTTTCTTTCCTTCTTTCCTTTCTTAACAACAACAAAGTCCGGAGTTTTTTACTCGGCCGCCTGGAAATGCTATAATCAGCACAGCGATTAATAAAGCAGTGAAATTATGCATCTGGCTTGAAATAGTCAACATGTTAAAATTTTGCAAATTACGGGCACAATTTTTAAAATTTTCACACATGTATCTCCAAAGTTAGTACCGTTAGATGTGTCATTTTAAGTTCAATCCATTCATTTCTGCTATAGGCGCCCCCAATGGAACGCAAACAAAAGTTGCATCATTTTAATTTATGCTATGTAGAGGCACTTGAAAAGTTTAAATGCTGATAATCTTCAAAAGCATGACAGGTAGAGATATCATCTAAACTACAATTTGTAGGCTGTGTGCTGTAAGCGAATCCAATGAACCACATACGAAAGTTGAAGAATCTTAATTTATGCTAATCAGGAACATTTGAAAAATTTAAATGTTGAACATTTTCCAAACTATTAGAGGTAAAGGTGTATTCTAATTGCAATTCATAACTCTGAGCTGTACGTGCATCCTATGAATAAAAGACAAAAACTGTACTTTCACTTTATGCTGATTAGGTACACTTGAACAATTTATTTGTTAAATATCTGCAACACGATCACGTGTACAAGTGTCATTACAGCTGATATTCATAGGTTTGTGTTGCATCGCATCCAATTAACCACACACAAAACGTGAAAAATGTCAATTTAAGCTTATTGGGGATATTTAATAGTTTTGAATGTTGAATAACAGTCAAACTATTATAGGTAGATGTGCAACTCCAAGTTCAGTTTATATGTTTGTGATGGAGGCACATCCAATGAATCACAAACAAAAGTTATATGATTTAAATATATGCTAATTAAGAACACTCGAACAATTAAAATGTTGAATAACATCAAACGTCGGCCTATTATAGGTGGAAGTGACATTCCAACTTCAATTCATAAGTTCATGCTGTATGCACATCCATTGAGTTGCAACCAATAGTTGTAGAACTTTAACTCATTCCATACCAGTCCCTGATTTTTCCGTATGTTTACCTGGATTTAAGACGACAATTGCATATTTAAATTCTTCGTGAAAAGAGCTTTCGTGCAAGTACCAGCATGCCTATAGTCTTAAGTCAGCGCCAGAACCACTGACCAAGGCCTGTGACCATAGTATGGAATTAGTTCATTCATGACAATTAGGGATACTTGAGCAATTGAAATACTGAATGTCATCAGTACTATTATGACTATAGGAACTATTCTTATATCTTCAAAATTATCCAATATAAATATTATTCCAACTTTAAATAAATTCAAGGTCAATTCCATGCAAAAGTAATTCGACGTCATCACCACCACCACCACCACCATCATCATCATCATCATCATCATCATCATCATCATCATCATCATCATCATCATCATCATCATCATCATCATCATCATCATCATCATCATCATCATCATCATCATGACAGCTGAATCACTAACAAATTTGCCCATCCCGATGGCCTCTTCATACTCCTGTGAGAGCAACCTTCAACTTAAATGCTGAAGGGTTTGATCGAGTCATTTGCATTTGTTTTGACACTTAATCAACCGATCATGTTGCATGGCTTTTAAGTGGTCCTAAGAATTTTTGCTAGGTAAACGTCAAAGAGTTCTGTCTTTTAATGGCTTTGAACCCAAAATTGAGTCAGTTTGGCTTATCTTTTGGTTTCATCTCCCGCTCCCTGATTGGTATAAAGTAATGAGATTGGCACCTGGTTTGTACTTTCTACGTCCATTCATGGACTTCAGTAAAGATTCTCAACTCACCCATATTCTAAAAGTCTAATAAAATTGAAGTGGGTCCTAAATCTAGCCACAGATATTATGTTGTACGCTGCTAAACGCATTTAGCGACTGCAGCAAAAAAAAAAAAAAAACAAAGCAAAACAGACAGACCGGGGCAACTCTCACCTTTCCCCAAGCAGAAAAATGGCATTTGCATTATACTTCTGGGCCTACGCACACCATTTATACTTGAACCTGCACAGCAAAAGTACATTTACTAAGTCATTTTAGACCACCTTATATGTCATATACCCTTCTGTATATCGCTGCTTTGCATCACCTACTTCTGCAATGTCTTCCGTTTCCTCTGTATCCACGTCTGCATCGACATCGACCTCGTATGCATCGGGCTTTTCTGTGACATTTTCCACATCGTCCGAGTTTGGCTCCTGCAAAAGAAAAAAGCCGCTCTACATTTAACCATTTATTAACATTTTACCCGTCTGACCAAACGTAGGGTCAGATTAGTATATACAGTACCATAAAAAGTCATCTTTAGACCCCCCCCCACTTATTGTAGCTTAACTGTAGTGCTGTATTAATTTTCCCTCTACACCACGTACTTTTGCAAATTCTTCCGTTTCCTCTGTATCCACGTCTGCATCGACATCGACCTCGTATGCATCGAGCTTTCCTGTGACATTTACGACATCGTCCGGGTCTGGCTCCTGCAATATATATATATATATATATATATATATATATATATATATATATATATATATATATATATATATATATATATATATATATAT